>WNGS01011013.1:32111-46209 GCA_020271785.1 Procambarus virginalis
TCTTATGAAATGATAAAGCTACCATTTAATTATGTATGAGGTAATTTTTTTTATTGGAGTTAAAATTAACGTAGATATAGACCGAACCTAACCAACCCTACCTAACCTAACCTAACCTATTTTTATAGGTTAGGTTAGGTAGCCTAAAAAGTTAGGTTAGGTTAGGTTAGGTAGGTTAGGTAGTCGAAAAACAATTAATTCATGAAAACTTGGCCTATTAGGCAAATCGGGCCTTGCTTAGTAGGCTGAGAAGTGCGTTCTGGCTACTAGGTACGACATATATATACATATATATATATATATATATATATATATATATATATATATATATATATATATACATATATATACATATATATACATATATATATATATATATATATACATATATATATACATATATATATACATATATATATATGTAATATATATATAATATATGTACATATATATATCATATATATAACATATATATATACATATATATATACATATATATATATATATATTATATATATATATATATATACATATATATTACATATATATATATCATATATATATACATATATATATACATATATCATATATATATATCTATAATATATTATAAATGTATATATATATGTATATATATATATGTATATATATAGTATTATATATATGATATATATATATATATATTATATATATATGATATATATTATATATATGTAATATATATGTATATATATGATGTATATTATATATTATATATATATATTATGATATATATGTATATATTATATATATATATATATATATATATGTATATATTGTATATATATGTATATATAGAGTAGCTCCTTGTTGCTCGTGGTGTCGTTATGGTAGTTGGTAGTATAGTCTCTTCGCCTTGTTGTACCAGGTCACCCACGTTGCCGGTACCACTGGCGTCGATATGGAGGATGGGAGACTTGGTGATATCTGGTGAGGCGAGAGATGTATTAGAATATGATAGAGGAGCACAATTATTGTCTTGAAAATGATTGTGAAAGTCAGTAAGGATTTCCGAATTAGAAAGCGCTGTCTCAGTGTCAGTGTTTTCGGAAGGAGAAGCAGGGAAGGTCTCACTGTGGCTATATGGTCCTGTAAGTGTAGAATAGGTGGTTAGCACAGTGGGAGGAACACCCTGGTAAAGTTTAAGCAGGTTATGTGGCACAGCTGGGTCTTCCGCCGCCTATCGGGGGTCTCGAGAACATAGTTGAAGTTGTTCCGGCACTCCTTAACACGGTAGGGTCCTGAGAACCTGTTCTGCAAAGGAGAACCTGGGATAGGGAAATAGGCAAGAACTAAGTCTCCTGGTTTAAACTTCCTTACTTTGCAGTGCTGGTCGTAACGAGTCTTCATCCTCTCTTGGGCTTTCTGTAGGTTGTTGCTAGCAAAGGAATGGACCCTCTCTAGAATGTGTCGGAGGTTTTGAAGATACTGGGGCACATTCTGATGCTCACTGAAGGTGGCATCACGTAGAGAATCCTTGAAAGCCTTGAGAGGTGTACGGCACTTACGTCCGTAGAGCATCTCATAAGGAGATACTCCTAGTGACTCGTTGGGAAGACTTCTGAAAATGCACATAATGAGATCAAGTTGCCTATCCCAATCCTTTGAGGTCTCATTGCAAAACTTTTTAAGAGTGCCTTGATAGTCTGATGACTACGCTCGAGAGAACCCTGTGAAGCAGGATGATAGGGGCTGGACAGTACCTGTTTGATGTTGAACTCCTCCAGAGTCCGTTTGAAGAGATCACTGGTGAAGTTGGTGCCACAGTCGCTCTGAATCTCCCTCGGAAATCCATACTGGGTGAAGATTTTCAATAAATTCTTCACCACTGTAGCAGCCGTAATGTTTTTCACTGGAACTGCTATGGGGAATCTGGTGGTAGGACACAGGATAGTTAAGATATAGGCGTTGCCTGCACTGGTCCGAGGCAAAGGGCCAACACAGTCAATAATAAGTTTGTGGAACGGTTCCTCAGGCACCTGGATGGGTATCAGTGGTGCTCTGGGAATGGAAACGTTCGGTTTCCCGGCTAACTGACACACGTGGCACAGTTTGACATGCTTCTTTACATCGTTAACCATACCTGGCCAGTAGTAGTCTTGTCGAATTCCATGGTAAGTCTTGTTGAACCCGTAGTGTGACAATGCTCCGTGGGCCAGGTGTAGAATCGTGGGCCGCAGGCTGGTAGGAATCACTAGTTGTTCAACGTCTGCCCACTCGTCCTCGTCCTTCAGTTTACTGGGTCTATACCTGCGATAGAGTAATTCGTTCTCCATAAAGAACCCAGGAACACTGTCGGATTGGGTTCAGCCTGAAAGAATAATGGTGTCAAGGTAAGATCATCTCTCTGTAACTTACGGAACTCCAAAGCGGTCAGATTAGGGGGTAGTTTCGAAGGGTCCTGAGGGACAGCGGTAGCAGTAGAGTCAGCTGGCTGTGGTCGTGCAGCTTGAGCACGGGTGGTCACCATAACAGGAGGAGAACCTTCATCACTCTCTTGAACCTTTGCTGGAACATGCTCAAAAATCGGGTTATCCAACACAGAGTTGCTCACCTCGGATATGTCCTTGACGATCAGGTTGTTTGGTTGTTGGTCTTCTGCCAAGTCGTTGCCCAGGAGAAGTTGCACTCCAGGCATGGGAAAAGGCTTTTCCCTGACGGCGACTTGGACTTCACCGGTCACGAAGGGACAATCTAGGTAAACTCTGGCAAGAGGATAAGGAGTAGTAGCAGTAAGGTCAGTGATGAATACAGTCTCTCCTGTGTAGGCGACGTTGGGCACAGCTGATTTCAAGACGATCGATTGTAGAGCCGCTGTGTCCCGCAGGATCTTAAGTCCAAAACGTCCCTCTGAATCTGAACCGTGGGTAGTGATAGTTCCTGGATATAGATGCTTGCTAAAGAGAGAGAGATCATTAGCATGAACACCAACATTCATTACAGGCTTACCGGACTTAGGGTGAGTAGGTTTGGGCTTAGGAGGAGGTTCTATGTTACCTTTAGATTGGGACTTACCACATTTTTCTATGGTATGTCCATATAGTCGACAATACCTGCAGTACAGTTGAGAGGTACCTTGATCTGGGCTCGCTTTCTCGTAACTGTACCAAGACTTCTTACTGGTAGGTTCTGGTGTCAGCCGGTGGATGAGGCTGTAAGT
The DNA here is from genome assembly GCA_020271785.1 of Procambarus virginalis. NCBI lineage: Eukaryota > Metazoa > Arthropoda > Malacostraca > Decapoda > Cambaridae > Procambarus > Procambarus virginalis. Next base: position 35,311 of record WNGS01011013.1, read on the forward strand.
GTCAGCTGACTTCGCGCACTTCACCAAATCGGTCTCTTCTTTGTCTGCTAAGTATAGGCGGACAGGAGGAGGTACACGTCTCAAAAATTCTTCAACCAGTATGAGGTTGACAAGCTCTGGAAAAGTAGAGACATGTGCTGCCTCCAGCCATTTCATGAAATATCTCCGTTTGGTGTTAGCAAATTCTAAGAAGGTGGTGGTACTTGCCTTGACGTAGTCACGGAACTTTCGTCGGTAGCTTTCGGTGGAGAGAAGGTAGGCGTCCAACACAGCTTGCTTCAAGGTGGTGTAGTCGTTTTCCGATGCCAAAGTGCTGAGTGTGACGGCTGCTCTACCTGTTAAATGTACTCTGAGAAGGGTAGCCCATTGGTCGTCAGGCCAACTAAGTTGATTAGCAAGGGTCTCAAAAGTGTGAAGAACACATCAACCTCCGTTTCTATGAACGGGGGCATTAACTTACTTGCATGGGAGACATTGAAACTGGGAGGAAGACTAGCTGCCGCTTGCTGGAGTTGAGCTTGGTGTGCAGCGTCCCTCGTGAGTTCTCGGTCACGACAGTCTAGAGCTGTTTCTGCCTGCCGTTTGTCGTGTTCACGTTGTATCTCGAGTCGCTGTTTGTATAAGGCCAACTCACGTTCACTTTCTTCTTTCTTCAGTGCGGCCTCTCTCTCTTGCTGTCCTTTGAGGAGTAGGGCCTCCCTTCACTTTCTTCTCTCTTCAGTGCGGCCTCTCGCTCCTTGAGGCGGATTTCTCTTTCTTGTTCTTCCTTTCTGATGGCAGCTGCTTCCTTTTGTTGCTCCCGCTCGATCTTAGCAAGTTCTAGCTTGAGCTTTATTGCTGTCAAGTCATGTTTATCTGAAATAGTGTATTGTTCATGAGTATCAGAATCTATCTTCCCTTCATCCAAAAGATAATCTAAAATTATATTATTTATGGCATATTTGTTGGCGCCAGGTGGAACTTCCAATTGATACTCGTGTGCAAGAGTTATCAATTCGACCCTTTTAGCATGACGCAATTTCTCTATTTCACCTTGTGGATCTGCCTTGAAAGTTTGGATACGAAACATGGTAAATAAATGAGACACGAATATACTGTGAGAATATGGTGAATGTCAGAAACAGGAAACGTGGCAACTGATACCTATCCTGTGGGGAATTATTAATAATTAAAGGTAATTCAAGATGGTAAATGAATAAGGTCGCAGGAAATCTTGTACCTGGTACTCACTGTGGGAGGATAAAGGCAAGAAAATCCTACTAATTAATGGAAACTGAGTTTAAAAGACAAGTGAAACACTAAATGGCTTCAAAATAAATGAGGTAGTCCAAAAATGTAGTCATACCTTGCCAAGTCACTATAGAACATAAGCAAAGGTACCCACTGAAATTGAATATGGTATTTACAGAATTAGCGAACTTCGTGCTCAAAAGAAAGAAAGCTAATTCCCTACCTTGAGTAAATACCATCAGTTCTGACCAACGAGTAGGGGTGCGAGTGTCAACTTTTTTTTTTTTTTTTTTTTATTTTTATTTTTACATGAAAACATGCAAATTAAATACAATAAAACATTACAAACCAAGGAGAAACAAAAAACCCATCAGCCAGAAGGGCCGACAGGACAGCATAACAAAGTACAAAATTCAAAAAGGCATGTAAAGTACAGTACAAATGAGAAACACATGCTGTACAAAGTATAAACAAAGACAAACCAACAAAAACATAGGCGCATAGCAAACAGTACATACCCATCGGTACACAACAACATGGCACAATGTACATGGCACAACAACAAGGTAAACCAGAAACAGAAACAAAAAAAAAAAAAAACAAAACAAACAAAACAAAACAAAACAAACTAAAACAAATTATCCGCACAAAAACCCCGCACGTAAGAGAGCAAACAGCATAGCCAGAGGGGCACATAATACAACAAATCAAATAAACATAATACAACAAATCAAATAAACATAAGTCATGAAAGGGTCGAGCCTAAATTACCATTCAGAAAACAAGGACGACATCGGCCTGAAGGGTACACAAGAAACAGTTCATAACATACCAAAGCCTAATACACACAGCAAGCACACGGACTATCAGGACTGCGCATACTTTTCCGGCCACTCAGTCGCCGGAAAAAGAATACAATACGCCTCCCACAACACCAGTATTTCTTCCGGAATAGGGGCACGAAGGGACGTCCGAGGATCGGGCATGGAAATCGGCACACTTTCAACAAATGCCTGAGCGTCCGGAACCCAGACAGTCGTGGGGCACCACGGAATAGGCTTCACGCGGTCATGATATAGAATCCGCACAGGGTTGGATTTCGAATGCGGCAAGCCGTTGGCCAAGATGAACGGGACGGACGTCCCCTTGCAGGCGCGGGCAACTGGCCTCGCACACGTAACTTCGACAGCCTCACAGGGCTCTGCAGCAACCTCCAGACGGGACACCGGCAGCGGCCCCCCTCGCCGAACATCCTTCTTTAGGAGCAATACTAGGTCGCGTCCCGCACCAGCACCCCCCTCACCAGCATCCGGAGGAGCAACCACCCCCCACTGCGGGGAACTGCCGACAGAAGCCACAGGAGGCGAATCATATACACAGCCTTCGGCATCAGCAGATATATGGACGTCAGCGTCCACTACCTCAATTCCTGAGAACCCATCAGCGCCAGAATCCACCTCATCAGCCCATGCAGTAGACGAACGCCTGGATCTCTTGGGCACCGGGCGCACATCTTCGGAACCGGAAGCGGACCCAGACCCACGGGCATCACAAGCCGCACGTACTCGTCTTACGACTGCAGCAGCTTCAACCGCAGGGGGAACCGGACCACACACAACCGGGGACCCCACAGCCACTTCAGCATCCGGAACCCGAGTTGAGGAGACAGGGCCAGGCGCAGCATCGGAAGACAGGTGAGCATGCGCTGAGGAGGGCGCAGTACAACGGGCCACTGGAGCAGCAGGGACAGGCACACTAACAGGATCAGGGGAATCCACCGATCTCATCGCAACAGCCGGAGGAGGGCCGGCGACATCCGGGGAAACGGCAGGGGACGCCGGGGGAGTCGCATCAACGAGCCGGGCGGTTGCCGCATCCCCGAAGTCCTCGTCCAGGGGAAGCGGAGGGAAATCTTCTTCCCGAAAGAGGTTGATAGGTGCAACCGGAGCCGCCTCGCACCCTGCAGCCTGATGCCCCAACAAGCCACACCGGAAACAGGTCCGAGGCTGCCGGGCATAGTACACCCGGATGTAGCATCCCAGAAGCCGGACTGAAGATGGAATGTCCGACCGCAGACGCATGCCCAAGGTGCGAATATTCGTCCGCCTCCCGGCATACTTCCCAGAGGATATCGTGTTTACCCTCACACTGACTACGGGCCCAAATCGCTGGAAATAACGTCGCAGAAGCTCTTCGGGAAACTCCAGGGGCGCCCCATGCACGCTGACATAGGTCAGCGCACCACTCCGGTCTGATATGGCGACTGAGCCGGTACCTCCCGGCAGTGACAGCGAGCGCCCCTCGTAACGACTGAGGAAGGCACGATATACCTCCTCCGTCGCCATCTTGATGACAACGCGACGCGCAGTCACCAGCTCAATCCCGTCAACATCTAGCACCGGGATATGCAGCAAGTCGCACAGTACCTCCGCTACCTCTGGATACCCAGCACGGCCAGAGAATTCCAGTCCTACCGAGTTCACACGCTTGATTGCTGGTAGGGGACTACCCATGGTGAACCCAACACCTGCCACGTCTGCACACCGCCAGGCAGGCAACAACACTGGGGGGTGGGGGGGGGCAGCTACGCCCCGCCACCTGGCGATCAAACGGCTGACTACCCTAGCAGTCACGGAGGGACACGTCCGCACTCCACGGCTGCTCAGGGTCAACTTCCATGCGAGTGTCAACTGGTGACGAGAACTATCGGCGAGGTCCCAACTCGCCAATAATAGTTCGTGCTAGAGGATCTTTGGCCCTCTTTTTCCTCCTAGAGTCGGATTGCAGAAATTAGATGCTATTGACCCGTAGACAGACCACAGTACCAGGGTACCTATGTGATAATCTGTCAAAAATGTGAGAAATATCTGAGTGACAAAAGATGTTAAACACGGGTAATAACACGGAAGGGGGAGACGACCAATTAAGAGTATGACTGAGGCCTACAGTCACCACGTAATCCAAAGTTGTCTCACACTCACCATATGCTACTCCCGTAATGCACAATAAACACAGCACCATAGGAATAAATAAAATGATTAATGTAAATATTGAAAGCAAGGAAATGAAAGCCAAGTACGCTTACCACAATTACCAATACCTGAGTGCAGCTCCTAGGACAGGCCCCCAATTATATGTGACGGTAAAGTAGTGGAGTATGGTGGTCGGCAGTCTTCCACTGGCAGATGTTAAGGCCGGGCCACACAAATATAAGTTATAAAAAAAAAGGAAAAAAAAAGAGTGACTGCGTGTTTGATAATCTGTGGTAAGGTAAGGGAAGAGACATAAAACACAATAATAAACAATGCTCTTTAATAACACTAAGAAACAAATTGAAATAAAGGCAAAAATCTTGGCTTAATGGTGCAGAACAACAAGTGGAAAAATAACTGAACATAAAACTGGATTACGTTAAAGGGAGGAGAAGTAACATACAATAACAAGCAAAATTAATATAAGTGCTGGGAATATACGCGCTAGCTATAAACCTCTATTTGATCACACGAGGTGAGTCAACTTAGGTGTTCATAGCATGAGAGCACTAGATATTCTGGTGAGAGAATGGCTGGGCGGTCCTGACAATGGCTAGCGAGGAATGTGATTGGCGTGGAGCTGGAGTGGTGTGTTGTTTAACGGCCAATGAGAACGCAGGGCGTCCAGTAACAAGCAGTTTGTCTGGGACTGTAGCCGTTGGCGCGACCAGGTGTGCAGAAGTGGGGGGGAAGGAGGGAGTTGCAGGTGCGTGTGGCTGTCTTGATATATACGTTAAGCCACTATAAAACGTATCTTGCATATTGTTGAGAACGGGACGATGAGAAGATATAGCAGGCTCAATCTCTGGGAAGAGATTATCGTCACAATATATATATATATATATATATATATATATATATGTATATATATATATATATATATATATATATATATATATATATGTGTGTGTGTGTGTGTGTGTGTGTGTGTGTGTGTGTGTGTGTGTGTGTGTGTGTGTGTGTGTGTGTGTGTGTGTGTGTACTCACCTAGTTGTGCTTGTGGGGGTTGAGCTCTGGCTCTTTGGTCCCGCCTCTCAACCGTCAATCAACAGGTGTACAGGTCCCTGAGCCTATTGGGCTTTTTCATATCTACACTTGAAACTGTGTATGGAGTCAGCCTCCACCACATTACTTCCTAATGCATTCCATTTGTCAACCACTCTGACACTAAAAAAGTTCTTTCTAATATCTCTGTGGCTCATTTCGGCACTCAGTTTCCACCTGTGTACTCACCTAGTTGTACTCACCTAGTTGTGCTTGCGGGGGTTGAGCTCTGGCTCTTTGGTCCCGCCTCTCAACCGTCAATCAACAGGTGTACAGTTTCCTGAGCCTAATGGGCTCTATCATATCTACACTTGAAACTGTGTATGGAGTCAGCCTCCACCACATCGCTTCCTAATGCATTCCATTTGTCAACCACTCTGACACTAAAAAAGTTCTTTCTAATATCTCTGTGGCTCATTTGGGCACTCAGTTTCCACCTGTGTCCCCTAGTGCGTGTGCCCCTTGTGTTAAACAGCCTGTCTTTATCAACCCTGTCGATTCCCCTGAGAATCTTGAATGTGGTGATCATGTCCCCCCTAACTCTTCTGTCTTCCAACGAAGTGAGGTTTAATTCCTGCAGTCGCTCCTCGTAGCTCATACCTCTCAGCTCGGGTACTAGTCTGGTGGCAAACCTTTGAACCTTTTCCAGTTTAGTCTTATGCTTGACTAGATAGGGACTCCATGCTGGAGCCGCATACTCCAGGATTGGTCTGACATATGTGGTATATAATGTTCTGAAAGATTCCTTACACAAGTTTCTAAAGGCCGTTCTTATGTTAGCCAACCTGGCATATGCTGCTGATGTTATCCTCTTGATATGAGCTTCAGGGGACAGGTCTGGCGTGATATCAACCCCCAGGTCTTTCTCTCTCTCTGACTCTTGAAGTATTTCATCTCCCAAATGATACCTTGTATCTGGTCTCCTGCTTCCTACCCCTATCTTCATTACATTACATTTGCTTGGGTTAAACTCTAACAGCCATTTGTTCGACCATTCCTGCAGCTTGTCCAGGTCTTCTTGAAGTCTCAAGCTGTCCTCCTCTGTCTTAATCCTTCTCATAATTTTGGCGTCGTCAGCAAACATTGAGAGGAATGAGTCTATACCCTCTGGGAGATCATTTACGTATATCAGAAACAGGATAGGTCCAAGTACAGAGCCCTGTGGGACTCCACTGGTGACTTCACGCCAGTCTGAGGTCTCACCCCTCACTGTAACTCTCTGCTTCCTATTGCTTAGGTACTCCCTTATCCACTGGAGCGCCCTACCTGTTACTCCTGCCTGTTTCTCCAGCTTATGCATCAACCTTTTATGGGGTACTGTGTCAAAGGCTTTCCGACAGTCCAAAAAAATGCAGTCCGCCCACCCTTCTCTTTCTTGCTTAATCTTTGTCACCTGATCGTAGAATTCTATCAAGCCTGTAAGGCAAGATTTACCCTCCCTGAACCCATGTTGATGGGTTGTCACGAAGTCTCTTCTCTCCAGATGTGTTACTAGGTTTTTTCTCACAATCTTCTCCATCACCTTGCATGGTATACAAGTTAAGGACACTGGCCTGTAGTTCAGTGCCTCTTGTCTGTCACCCTTTTTGTATATTGGTACTACATTAGCAGTCTTCCATATTTCTGGTAGGTCTCCCGTTTCCAGTGACCTACTATACACTATGGAGAGTGGCAAGCAAAGTGCTCCTGCACACTCTTTCAATACCCATGGTGAGATTCCGTCCGGCCCAACAGCTTTTCTCACATCCAGCTCCAATAGGTGCTTCTTGACCTCATCTCTTGTAATTTCGAACCTATCCAAGGTCACCTGGTTTGCTGCCACCTCTCCTAGCGCCGTGACTTCTCCCTGTTCTATTGTAAAGACCTCCTGGAACCTTTTGTTGAGTTCTTCACACACCTCTATGTCATTCTCTGTGTACCTGTCCTCGCCCACCCTAAGTTTCATCACCTGTTCCTTCACTGTTGTCTTCCTCCTGATTTGACTGTGTAGTAGCTTTGGTTCGGTCTTGGCTTTATTAGCTATATAATTTTCGTACCTTTTCTCAGCTGCTCTTCTCACACTAACATACTCGTTCCTGGTTCTCTGGTATCTCTCTCTACTTTCTGGTGTTCTGTTATTACGGAAGTTCCTCCATGCCCTTTTGTTCAGCTCCTTTGCTTTCATACATTCCCTATTAAACCACGGATTCTTCCTTTGCTTCTCTGTTTTTTCCTGTCGGGCTGGGACAAACCTGCTTACAGCCTCCTAACATTTTTGGGTGACATATTCTATCATGTCTTGTACGGACTTGGTTCCGAGTTCTGTGTCCCAATGTATATCCCATAGGAATTTATTCATCTCCTCATAGTTTCCTTTTCGGTACGCCAGCCCTTTGTTTCCCAGTTCCTTTTTGGGGGTGATAATTCCTAGCTCAACCAGGCACTCAAAGCTCGATACACTATGATCACTCATTCCCAAGGGGGCTTCCAACTTAACTTCCCTTATATCCAACTCATTTAGGGTAAATATCAGATGAAATATTTGACCTCATACAATCGGCTGCTAAGCAAAAAACCAACCTCTATATCAATGAGTGCCTTACAAAGCAACGTGGATCCCTCCTCTTCAGGCTGCGTAAAATTCGCAAACTAAACCCTGGTCTTATCAAGCAGTGCTACACTAGGAATGGAACGATCATTGTAAAGAAGGAAAGTGCAGGAAAAAGATATGAAATAAAGTGTGACCAACAACTACTGGCCTTCTTTAGTGATTGTGGTATATCTGAAAACCTGAACCCGACCAATGCCAATACTGAAAATAACTCTTTAAGTGCCTGAGCCTAATCTAACTTAATCTAACCTTGTCCAAGGTGTTGTCTCTGCCTTACCATTTACCTAATGTTCTCTCATACTTATAAGTTCCTAAGTAATCAGTCAAGTCTCTATGCACTTATGCAAGCATCTACCTCAGTATCATTGTAAAATTTTACTCTTTAATCTAATTTTACCCTATTCTTTTTAATTTTAGATTTAAATGTACTGATTTATGTCATTTATTGAAATTAATTATTGATCTCATGTTGTTTTCTTAACTTAGTTCATACTAATTATAGGTTAAAAACTAAGATAAATAAAATTAATTATCTTTAAGATTATTTTACTTTACAATTATCATTTATCTAATTTTTTTTTGTTCATATTCATCTTGACAGTCTCTACTGATTTTTTTGTTTTCTCCACCAAACTGTGTATCCTTCATCGCTATCTAGTGTTCTTTATTCTACTTCTAATTGTTCCATTTTTTTGTATACTTGCATTTATTGATGTGTTTTGCTATAATAATTCTCTAATTATAGCAGACTTAGTATTTATGTAAGCATCTACCTCAGTGTCTTAGTAAAATCTTGCTCATAAATATAATCTTACCCTGTTATTTTTATTATTTTTATAATTTTTGTATTTAATTGTATTTTGATTTATACATCATTTATTGTAATTAATTATTGAGTTCATTTTGTTTTCTTAAGTTCATACTAATTATAGGTTCACAAATAATCTATATTAAATAATTTATTTTTAAGATTATTTTTACTTTACGATTATTATTTGTCTCATTACTTTTTGCTATATATTATTCTTGTCAGTCTACTGATTTTTTCTTCTCTCTTAACCTAACTTCTGTATCCTTCCTGGCTATCTACGGCGATCTTTACTCTACTTCTAATTCTTCCACTTTTTGTGTACTTCCATTTATTGTTGTGTTTTGCTACAATTATTTTCTATTTACATCAGATTTAGTATTTAACTTGGTCCTGTAATTGCTTATCTTATTGTAATATTATTGCATCTATATGCTTACTGATATTGATCCTGATCGAAATCTTCTGTCCCATATCCACACAAATCAGCACGTTGATCATCATTATTGCAGGTATTACACAGCAAATCTTGCAAAAAACAAACTCCTAAATAGCACCTGCTTATCAGTTTACAACCAAAATGTTAGGTCACTTGGTAAACATTTTGATGATATAAATGCCCTACTCACAGCACTAGGTACTAAATTATCATTCATCATTTTAACAGAAACTTGGCTAAGTAAAGACTATACCCAACTCTACAACTTAGCTGGTTATAAAGCCATTCATAACTGCAGGCCTAATGAAAAGGAGGTGGCACAGCAATATATTACAAAGATACCTTCATCTGCAATAGTGTCATTAGTGATAGAGACGACTATTGTGAATATACCTTTGCCAAGTTCTCCAGTAAATCCCTTAAATCCTCCCTGACTATCGGTGCCATCTATAGATTTCCTAATACCAACATAGCTTCATTCTCAGACAACGTAAGGAATCTTATCATATATAACAATCTCAACAATAATCATATCATTCTAGGAGGTGATTTCAATATTGACCTGGGTCTTCAAAATAACCCTCAAGTTGACTATTTCCGTAAAAGCATGCACTCCTGTATGCTAATCCCCACAATCACCAAGCCCACCCGAGTCACTCAAACATCTGCCACTACCCTGGATCACTTATGGAGTAATATAACAGCTCCCCTTACATCTGGGGTAATCTATGACAGAACAACTGACCACTATCCTACCTTCCTCATAGCAAACATGGACACAACACCACTAGAAAGCAAGAAACTCTCATTCAGGCTACACAGTGAATCAGCTTTAGGCAATCTCTTTAATGCACTTCACAATATTAACTGGGAATCTGAATTCATTAATACACAGGATATAAACTCATTAACTAACCTCTTTCTCTTCAAAACTCTAAGCCTCTACAACACTCACTGTCCCCTCCTTACCAAACAAGTAACTGACAAAATAAAAAACAATCCGTGGCTCACAAGTGGCATAATCAAATCAATTAACAAAAAACATGAATATGAAAAGAAATTTAGGATTGGCCTAGTTACAAAAGAAGAAGTTAAAAGGTACTCATCAGTGCTTACCAGTATCATAAGAAAAGTCAAACTTTCATATTATGAGACTAGATTCAAAGAAGCAAAAGGCAATATGAAAAGCACATGGAATACCATCTCTAATATCCTAGGAAGAAAATAACACTCCCACAACCAGATAACACTCTCTAAGGATGGCTTTACACCGTCAACTGATTTAGAAATGGCAAATGAATTTAATAGCTTCTTTTCATCGGTTGGTGCTAACCTTGCCAGTAAAATCCCACAGACTCAGACACATATCACACATATCTCTCAGGCAGCTATCCAAACTCCCTTCTCCTTTCACCAGTCAGCCCGACAGATGTTGTGTCCATCATACACTCACTAAAATCCAAAGCTGGGAACATCAGTGAAATCCCATCCATGTATACAAGAGAGCCTCCCAAGCCCTTGCGCCACCTATAGCTCTGCTGTTCAACAAATCCCTTGAGTGTCACACCTTCCCTGATATCCTTAAAAAGCAAGAGTAACGCCAGTTCATAAAGGAGGTAATCCGGCAGACATAAACATTTATAGACCAATATCAAACCTACCCATGCTATCAAAAATATTTAAAAAATTATCTACAAACAGCTCTACTCCTATCTCGTAAAATTCGACATTCTTAGCCCCTGTCAGTTTGGCTTCC
>WNGS01011013.1:47209-86462 GCA_020271785.1 Procambarus virginalis
ACGTGTGCGAGGCCAGTTGCCCGCGCCTGCAAGGGGACGTCCGTCCCGTTCATATTGGCAAACGGCTTGCCGCATTCGAAATCCAAACCTGTGCGGATTCTATATCATGACCGCGTGAAGCATATCCGTGGTGCCCACGACTGTCTGGGTTCCGAGACGCTCAGGCATTTGTTGAAAGTGTGCCGATTTCCATGCCCGATCTCGGACGTCCCTTCGTGCCCCTATTCCGGAAGAAATACTGGTGTTGTGGGGGCGTATTGTAATTCTTTTTCCGGCGACTGAGTGGCCGGAAAAGTATGCGCAGTCCTGATAGTCCGTGTGCTTGCTGTGTGTATAGGCTTTGGTATGTTATGAACTGTTTCTTGTGTACCCTTCAGGCCGATGTCGTCCTTGTTTTCTGAATGGTAATTTAGGCTCGACCCTTCATGACTTATGTTATTTGATTTGTTGTATTTTGTTTATTTGATTTGTTGTATTATGCCCCTCTGGCTATGCTGTTTGCTCTCTTACGGCGGGGTTTTTGTGCGGATAATTTGTTTTAGTTTGTTTTGTTTTGTTTTGTTTGTTTGTTTTTTTTTTTTTTGTTTCTGTTTCTGGTTTACTTGTTGTTGTGCCATGTACATTGTGCCATGTTATTGTGTACCGATGGGTATGTACTGTTTGCTATGCGCCTATGTTTTTGTTGGTTTGTCTTTGTTTATACTTTGTACAGCATGTGTTTCATTTGTACTGTACTTTACATGCCTTTTTGAATTTTGTACTTGTTATGCTGTCCTGTCGGCCCTTCTGGCTGATGGGTTTTTTGTTTCTCCTGGTTTGTAATGTTTTATTGTATTTAATTTGCATGTTTTCATGTAAAAATAAAATAAAAAAAAAAAAAAAAAAAAGTTGACACTCGCACCCCTACTCGTTGGTCAGAACTGATGGTATTTACTCAAGGTAGGGAATTAGCTTTCTTTCTTTTGAGCACGAAGTTCGCTAATTCTGTAAATACCATATTCAATTTCAGTGGGTACCTTTGCTTATGTTCTATAGTGACTTGGCAAGGTATGACTACATTTTTGGACTACCTCATTTATTTTGAAGCCATTTAGTGTTTCACTTGTCTTTTAAACTCAGTTTCCACTAATTAGTAGGATTTTCTTGCCTTTATCCTCCCACAGTGAGTACCAGGTACAAGATTTCCTGCGACCTTATTCATTTACCATCTTGAATTAACTTTAATTATTAATAATTCCCCACAGGATAGGTATCAGTTGCCACGTTTCCTGTTTCTGACATTCACCATATTCTCACAGTATATTCGTGTCTCATTTATTTACCATGTTTCGTATCCAAACTTTCAAGGCAGATCCAGAAGGTGAAATAGAGAAATTGCGTCATGCTAAAAGGGTCGAATTGATAACTCTTGCACACGAGTATCAATTGGAAGTTCCACCTGGCGCCAACAAATATGCCATAAATAATATAATTTTAGATTATTTTGGATGAAGGGAAGATAGATTCTGATACTCATGAACAATACACTATTTCAGATAAACATGACTTGACAGCAATAAAGCTCAAGCTAGAACTTGCTAAGATCGAGCGGGAGCAACAAAAGGAAGCAGCTGCCATCAGAAAGGAGAACAAGAAAGAGAAATCCGCCTCAAGGAGCGAGAGGCCGCACTGAAGAGAGAAAGTGAAGGAGGCCCTACTCTCAAAGGACAGCAAGAGAGAGAGGCCGCACTGAAGAAAGAAGAAAGTGAACGTGAGTTGGCCTTATACAAACAGCGACTCGAGATACAACGTGAACACGACAAACGGCAGGCAGAAACAGCTCTAGACTGTCGTGACCGAGAACTCACGAGGGACGCTGCACACCAAGCTCAACTCCAGCAAGCGGCAGCTAGTCTTCCTCCCAGTTTCAATGTCTCCCATGCAAGTAAGTTAATGCCCCCGTTCATAGAAACGGAGGTTGATGTGTTCTTCACAACTTTTGAGACCCTTGCTAATCAACTTAGTTGGCCTGACGACCAATGGGCTACCCTTCTCAGAGTACATTTAACAGGTAGAGCAGCCGTCACACTCAGCACTTTGGCATCGGAAAACGACTACACCACCTTGAAGCAAGCTGTGTTGGACGCCTACCTTCTCTCCACCGAAAGCTATCGACGAAAGTTCCGTGACTACGTCAAGGCAAGTACCACCACCTTCTTAGAATTTGCTAACACCAAACGGAGATATTTCATGAAATGGCTGGAGGCAGCACATGTCTCTACTTTTCCAGAGCTTGTCAACCTCATACTGGTTGAAGAATTTTTGAGACGTGTACCTCCTCCTGTCCGCCTATACTTAGCAGACAAAGAAGAGACCGATTTGGTGAAGTGCGCGAAGTCAGCTGACACTTACAGCCTCATCCACCGGCTGACACCAGAACCTACCAGTAAGAAGTCTTGGTACAGTTACGAGAAAGCGAGCCCAGATCAAGGTACCTCTCAACTGTACTGCAGGTATTGTCGACTATATGGACATACCATAGAAAAATGTGGTAAGTCCCAATCTAAAGGTAACATAGAACCTCCTCCTAAGCCCAAACCTACTCACCCTAAGTCCGGTAAGCCTGTAATGAATGTTGGTGTTCATGCTAATGATCTCTCTCTCTTTAGCAAGCATCTATATCCAGGAACTATCACTACCCACGGTTCAGATTCAGAGGGACGTTTTGGACTTAAGATCCTGCGGGACACAGCGGCTCTACAATCGATCGTCTTGAAATCAGCTGTGCCCAACGTCGCCTACACAGGAGAGACTGTATTCATCACTGACCTTACTGCTACTACTCCTTATCCTCTTGCCAGAGTTTACCTAGATTGTCCCTTCGTGACCGGTGAAGTCCAAGTCGCCGTCAGGGAAAAGCCTTTTCCCATGCCTGGAGTGCAACTTCTCCTGGGCAACGACTTGGCAGAAGACCAACAACCAAACAACCTGATCGTCAAGGACATATCCGAGGTGAGCAACTCTGTGTTGGATAACCCGATTTTTGAGCATGTTCCAGCAAAGGTTCAAGAGAGTGATGAAGGTTCTCCTCCTGTTATGGTGACCACCCGTGCTCAAGCTGCACGACCACAGCCAGCTGACTCTACTGCTACCGCTGTCCCTCAGGACCCTTCGAAACTACCCCCTAATCTGACCGCTTTGGAGTTCCGTAAGTTACAGAGAGATGATCTTACCTTGACACCATTATTCTTTCAGGCTGAAACCCAATCCGACAGTGTTCCTGGGTTCTTTATGGAGAACGAATTACTCTATCGCAGGTATAGACCCAGTAAACTGAAGGACGAGGACGAGTGGGCAGACGTTGAACAACTAGTGATTCCTACCAGCCTGCGGCCCACGATTCTACACCTGGCCCACGGAGCATTGTCACACTACGGGTTCAACAAGACTTACCATGGAATTCGACAAGACTACTACTGGCCAGGTATGGTTAACGATGTAAAGAAGCATGTCAAACTGTGCCACGTGTGTCAGTTAGCCGGGAAACCGAACGTTTCCATTCCCAGAGCACCACTGATACCCATCCAGGTGCCTGAGGAACCGTTCCACAAACTTATTATTGACTGTGTTGGCCCTTTGCCTCGGACCAGTGCAGGCAACGCCTATATCTTAACTATCCTGTGTCCTACCACCAGATTCCCCATAGCAGTTCCAGTGAAAAACATTACGGCTGCTACAGTGGTGAAGAATTTATTGAAAATCTTCACCCAGTATGGATTTCCGAGGGAGATTCAGAGCGACTGTGGCACCAACTTCACCAGTGATCTCTTCAAACGGACTCTGGAGGAGTTCAACATCAAACAGGTACTGTCCAGCCCCTATCATCCTGCTTCACAGGGTTCTCTCGAGCGTAGTCATCAGACTATCAAGGCACTCTTAAAAAAGTTTTGCAATGAGACCTCAAAGGATTGGGATAGGCAACTTGATCTCATTATGTGCATTTTCAGAAGTCTTCCCAACGAGTCACTAGGAGTATCTCCTTATGAGATGCTCTACGGACGTAAGTGCCGTACACCTCTCAAGGCTTTCAAGGATTCTCTACGTGATGCCACCTTCAGTGAGCATCAGAATGTGCCCCAGTATCTTCAAAACCTCCGACACATTCTAGAGAGGGTCCATTCCTTTGCTAGCAACAACCTACAGAAAGCCCAAGAGAGGATGAAGACTCGTTACGACCAGCACTGCAAAGTAAGGAAGTTTAAACCAGGAGACTTAGTTCTTGCCTATTTCCCTATCCCAGGTTCTCCTTTGCAGAACAGGTTCTCAGGACCCTACCGTGTTAAGGAGTGCCGGAACAACTTCAACTACGTTCTCGAGACCCCCGATAGGCGGCGGAAGACCCAGCTGTGCCACATTAACCTGCTTAAACTTTACCAGGGTGTTCCTCCCACTGTGCTAACCACCTATTCTACACTTACAGGACCATATAGCCACAGTGAGACCTTCCCTGCTTCTCCTTCCGAAAACACTGACACTGAGACAGCGCTTTCTAATTCGGAAATCCTTACTGACTTTCACAATCATTTTCAAGACAATAATTGTGCTCCTCTATCATATTCTAATACATCTCTCGCCTCACCAGATATCACCAAGTCTCCCATCCTCCATATCGACGCCAGTGGTACCGGCAACGTGGGTGACCTGGTACAACAAGGCGAAGAGACTATACGTACCAACTACCATAAACGACACCACGAGCAACAAGGAGCTACTCGTCGTCCTGAACGGGCAACACTTTGCTCCATACCAGCAAAGTACTCAGTCCACCACCATCTACATGGACCACAACCATCTTCATTTCCTACAGACAGCCCAACTCAACCATCGACTACTTCTATAATGGGCTTGCCAGCTACATCATTTCAGCCTGGAGATTGCTACACCCAGAAGTCTGACTACATCATATCAGACGTCCTCTCCAGCATCACTGAGGTAGAGCCTGCTCCAACTCTCACTCTACCTCCCGTACACGTGACTCTACCAGAACCGCAGGCTTCGGGGGAGAGTTGTGACGATAATCTCTTCCCAGAGATTGAGCCTGCTATATCTTCTCATCGTCCCGTTCTCAACAATATGCAAGATACGTTTTATAGTGGCTTAACGTATATATCAAGACAGCCACACGCACCTGCAACTCCCTCCTTCCCCCCCACTTCTGCACACCTGGTCGTGCCAACGGCTACAGTCCCAGACAAACTGCTTGTTACTGGACGCCCTGCATTCTCATTGGCCGTTAAACAACACACCACTCCAGCTCCACGCCAATCACATTCCTCACTAGCCATTGTCAGGACCGCCCAGCCATTCTCTCACCAGAATATCTAGTGCTCTCATGCTATGAACACCTAAGTTGACTCACCTCGTGTGATCAAATAGAGGTTTATAGCTAGCGCATATATTCCCAGCACTTATATTAATTTTGCTTGTTATTGTATGTCACTTCTCCTCCCTTTAACGTAATCCAGTTTTATGTTCAGTTATTTTTCCACTTGTTGTTCTGCACCATTAAGCCAAGATTTTTGCCTTTATTTCAATTTGTTTCTTAGTGTTATTAAAGACCATTGTTTATTATTGTGTTTTATGTCTCTTCCCTTACCTTACCACAGATTATCAAACACGCAGTCACTCTTTTTTTCCTTTTTTTTATAACTTACATTTATGTGGCCCGGCTTAGCATCTGCCAGTGGAAGACTGCCGACCACCATACTCCACTACTTTACCGTCACAATATATATATATATATATATATATATATATATATATATATATATATATATATATATATATATATATATATATATATATATATATATATATCGTGACAGTATTCCACCCCTTATATTTCTCCCACGCCGGCTGTAAGAGTCATATCCACTTTACCCGAGCGTTCTCTACGTTACAGGCTACAATTTGATGTGTGGGGCAGCGTGGAGTATCCACGCGTTTGCGAGAAATTCGCAAAAGAAGGAAGTTTTGGCCTGTTGTTTAGGCCCTTTTGGACGCCAATATGGCGCCGGCCCCTCCGTTTTGCCACCAAAACTGTGTGACGTCAGTGGCACCAGATTGGTCACTTACAGTGACGTGGCACAAGGAGCCAATGAAAACCGCCCCTGGCAACTATGACGTCACGAGAGCAGCTCCAGAGATCGCGCCTCTACGGCGCCACCAGTCTCACACGGCATGTCAGGGAGGTTGGAAGTGCGACCAGTGATCCTGTCAGTGTGACAGTTTACCCAAGCTCCGGTGGATGTACGCGTCTCCTGTAGTCTGCACGCACTCTGTGAGGTCTTCCTTCGTTCATGTGTTGGACCAGAAAAAGGAATTGACGGAATATTGAGCAACAAGTGCTCCCGCGACAGGTGCGTTGCAAGAAGTGGTCTGTGCAGTGACGTATTTGACGTCTGTGACAGTTCACCCGGTTAGGAGACGGCGTAGTGGCTGGACAAGTCCACCGTGAGGGAACCAGTTTAACCGACACGTCAACTTGGTTGGATGTGTAAACGATGGTCCTGTCAGTTTGACAGTAACACCAGTCTATCCCGGCACGTCAGGGAGGTTGTATGTGCGAAAGTTGGTCCTGTCAGTTTTGAAAGTTATTCCCTTCCCGTGGAGTTTACGTGTCACCCGAAGTCTGCAAGTACTATGTGAAGTCTTCCTTCGTTCATGTGTTGAGCCAGAGAGGGAATCGACGGAATATTGAGCAACAAGTGCTCCTGGGGACAGGTACTGTGCAAGAAGAAACGAAGTCTGTGCAGTGACGTATGTGATGTCTGAGACAGATCACCCGTTTTTGTGACGACATATTGGCTGGACCGATTCACCGGGAACCAGTGGGAAGAAGAAAACTAATTGGGAATCAGGACGACTGCAGCCGAGAAGAAGGTTGGCAGCCGTAGTTGAGAGGAGAAGTCGACGGCCAGGAGACCGACTCCAGCCATTCCAGAAGTCGTGGAGGAGCACGGACCTGCAGTGGGAAGGCACAGAGACGACGCGTTTACGTTGGGACGTTGGTTGAGTTCCTGGAGTATGCATCAGTGTGTGCGTGGGGGCATTCCCTACAACGAGGCGAGAGCAAGGACCAGGAGCTACAATTCAACTCTCACCGGAGGGCTAGTCCGCACAGTGAGGTGGAAGTAGGTGATTCAGTTTCCCTCCCAATTCCCCTTTAGTCAGCTATATTACTTAGCCAGAGTATTTTATATGTCGTGAACAAGGCTCACCAATGTCACGGTAGGACACAGTTGTGAGAAGTGAGACTGTAGAAAGCTCTCACAAGATATATTTGTGGTGTGTGGATGAACCTGTATTATTATTGAAGAGATTGCTATGTCGGTTGATGAATTCTTTCATGTGACATTAATAGTATAACTTATGCCTGAGAATATATATATATAAAGTGTACCAGTTATTGGTGGTAGGCTGTGTGCCCAGTATTTATCATACTATTATTGATTTAACGAATTGATCCATATATATATGCTTGTGTGTTGAATAACTTTTATGTATACAGTTTTTCTGTGTCATTGCCATTTAAGTAAATTACGGTATTGAAGGACAGTGCAGTGTCTGATTACATTTATTATCATTGCCGTAAAGTTACGGTGTTTAATGCCTTACTGTGAGCTACTGTGTTTATTGATATAGAAATATTTGATTGAGCTCAAGATCAGTGCAGTGACTCATTTGCGTTCTATTACCATTATAGCAAATATTGTGTTGGGTGCCAATATAGTGATTCTTGAGAATTTAAAGAAACAGGCGCCTCACGCCAGACAAACAAGTAAAGGAACATTCGAACATTCGCTCAGTGAGAGAGTCGCCCAGCTGATTATGACATTGACGAGAGGGGGGAGAGTGTTGCCCATTTGGTGAGCCTCAGTTTACAGAGAGAGCGACTTCTGCATTGTACTTGCTTGCCTGTTGATATATGAATATGATATCTTGAGTTTTAAGTAAAATACAAAATTCCTCTCGTTTGTATTACCCCTCCACAATTCTTGCTGCTTCTTTCCCTTCTTTCAAAGATCTCACTGCTCTCTCTGCTAGACCATTTGAAGAAGGATTATAGGGGGCAGGTGTTACATGTTTAATACCATTTTTTCTAAAAAAATCCTCCATTTCCACAGAAACAAAATAAGGAGCATTGTCTGAGACAATTATGTCTGGCAATCCAAAATTACAAAATGTTTTCCTTAGTAATTCACAAGTTGATGTGGTGGAATTACACACATGCACATCCAGAAATTTGGTGTATGAATCCACCACCACTAGGTAATATTTATTATCCATAGGTCCCGCATAATCTACATGAAGTCTAGACCAGGGTTTTCCAGTACATGGCCAAGAAAGTACTGGGGCCTGGGGTTTCTGATAATTCTTAAAGCAAATATGACAATTTTTTGTTACCTCAGCAATATCCTGGTCTATTTTTGGCCACCAAACCCAACTTCTAGCTTCTGCTTTCATAGCATTTATGCCATTATGGCCTACATGCAGCTGTTCCAAAATCTTACATCTCAGTTCCCCACGTCGTGTCATAGGCAGCGTAGGGGACGGACGTCTGAGGGTCCTCCCCCCTGCGTTTGCACTCGTTATCGGGGGTGTAATTTACCTCCGACAGTTACGAAGCCTAATAACCAATCTGGGACACACACGTACATACACACCAGGTGTGTCTGAAACTTGGTTATCACCTGCACTAGTGAATTACAAGTGGCATTTGTAGCTGTGTCGTTGACCAGCGAGGGGAGGCTGTTGATCAGGCCTCAAGCGTCCCCTCCTCACTCGCCTGTGGGGCCTAAACCACACGTGTATCAGGTACACGACAATAGCTCTTGCGTCATACTACCGCTGAGCCGTGTTTGCCTTGTTCTTCGATCGAAGACGTTAGTGACCACGAAACAATGCAGCCTCAGTTCAGTGGAGATAAATAAATAATTATAAATAAATATGTTTATTCAGGAAAGGTACATACATAGAGAGATTTTACATAAGTGGATCGATTTATAGATAGAGCTAGTACATACAATGCCTAAAGCCACTATTACGCAATGCGTTTCGGGCAAGAAAACATTAATATCTAAAAACTTAATACTAATTGAACAAAAAGAATAAAAAGTTTTGAGAACAGTTACAAATAAAGGTACAAAAAAAGGGGGGAACATGACTGAAAAGCAGCACAAATACAATATGTAGACAAACAGCGTTGAATAAAAAAAAAAAAAAAAAAATAAGACATGGGTTGACAATAGAGGGGTAAGGTAGGTTACAGGGAGTTTATCAGGTAGTGTTTAGTTTTAATCTTAAACTGGTTGAGAGAGGTACAGTCTTTAACATGGTTGGGAAGGTCATTCCACATTCTGGGTCCCTTGATTTGTAGAGCATTTCTAGTTTGGTTAAGTCGTACTCTTGGAATATCAAAACTGTATTTATTTCTGGTGTGGTGCTCATGGGTTCTGTTACAGCTTTCAATGAAGCTTTTGAGGTCAGGATTGGCATTACAGTTCAGCGTTTTATATATGTATAATACACATGAGAGAATGTGCAGTGACTTAATATCTAACATATTGAGAGATTTGAGTAGGGGTACCGAGTGATGTCTGGGGCCAGAGTTGGATATTGTCCTAATAGCAGCTTTGTGTTGAGTAATTAGAGGACGTAAATGATTTTGGGTAGTAGAACCCCAAGCACAAATACCATAGTTGAGATATGGATAGATGAGGGAGTAATAGAGAGTCACCAGGGCAGGGCGGGGTACATAATATCTGATCTTAGAAAGAATGCCAACAGTTTTTGAAACTTTTTTTGATATATTTAGAATGTGTCCCTGGAAATTAAGCTTGTGATCAATGAGAACGCCAAGGAATTTGCCATCTAATTTGTTACAAATTTGGGTATTGTTAATCTTGAGATTTATTTGGTTAGAGGATTTATTGCCAAACAGAATATAGAAAGTTTTGTCAATGTTAAGGGTGAGTTTGTTGGCAGTTAGCCAAAGATGGACTTTATTAAGCTCGGTATTTACTGTGGCATTTAGAGCAAGGGGGTCAGGACTGGAGTAAATGAAGGTTGTGTCGTCAGCAAATAGAATTGGTCTAAGGTGTTGGGAGGCATTTGGAAGGTCATTAATGTAGATGAGAAAGAGGAGAGGGCCAAGTATACTGCCCTGAGGAACACCAATGTTGATGGGTAGGGTAGGAGAAATTGAATTGTTCACAGAAACATACTGGAGTCTGTCAGTAAGGTAAGATTTGAGGTATTGCAGGGAGAGTCCTCTGACTCCATAATGATGTAATTTAAGAAGAAGGTTTTGGTGGTTCACAGTGTCAAAAGCCTTACGCAGGTCCACAAATAACCCAACAGGGAACTCATTTTTATCAAGAGCTGCATGAATTAAGTTAATCATACTAATAAGTGCATCGTTAGTGCTTTTTTTAGGTCTGAAGCCATATTGGCAAGAGCTAAGTATATTGTGCTTGGCTAGATAAGAGTAAAGCTGCTTGTAGATTAGTTTTTCAAAAATTTTTGATAAGTTAGGCAGGATTGAAATAGGTCTGTAGTTGTTAACATCAGTGAGATCACCACATTTGTGGACAGGGGTTACTCTCGCTTTTTTTAGAATATCTGGGAAGGTTTGGAGTTCAAGTGACTTGTTGAAGAGCAATGTAATTGCAGGGGCTAAGGATCTGGAGGCTTTTTTGTAAATTAATGTCGGAATCTCCTCAAGGGCACTAGACTTGGTTTTAAGGGAAAGGATTATCTCATTGACATCAGTGGAATTAGTAGGCTTTAGGTACAGAGACTGTGGATAGTTACCTGAAAGGTAGTCCTTAACCTCAGTACTGGAAGAAGGAATATCATTTGCAAGGGATGACCCAATGGAAGAGAAGAACCTATTGAACTCAATAGCAGAATCAGATGCTGAAAGCTGACCATCGTTATTTGACAGGAGTGTTGGTTTGTTGTTTAAAATCTTCTTTGATCCCAAGATTTGTGAAATTGTGCTCCGAGTTTTTTTAATGTTGCTCTTTGGGTAAATTTATCTTCGTAGTATTTAGTTTTGGCTCGTCTAATTATCTTAGATAGCAGTAAAGAGTAATTCTTTGAGAATTCTTTAGAGACGGTTCCTAGCCTATACTTCTTCTCAAGGTCATGTTTTTTATTAATGGATTTAAGTATTCCCTTTGTAAGCCAGGGATTGTTAAGCCTTTTGGTAGTGACTTGTTTTGTAAGCATAGGACAGTGGGTGTTATAAAGGCTTAGAGTTTTTTGAAGAAAAGATTGTACTGCTAGGTTGATGTCCCCTATGTTACCTAACTCTGACTCCCAGTTGACATTATCAGCAGCAGTTATAAAATTGCCTATAGCAGATTCATTGTGCAGCCTAAAACTTATCTCCCTTGACTCTAGAGGTGGTTTGTTAATGTTAGTTAAGAGAAATGTGGGGTAATGGTCTGTAGTACTGTCGGTGATTATACCTGAAGTAAGCGGAGAGGTTATGTTGGTCCAGATGTGATCTAGAGTCGTGGCAGTACTATCAGTGATTCTGGTAGGTCTAGTGATTAAGGGTATGAGGAAGCAGGAATTCATACAGTTGAGGAAGCTAACAGTAGTAGGGTGCTCAGGCTCGCAGAGGTCAATATTAAAGTCCCCTGCGATAATTAGATGGTTTTTGTTAAGTCTGTTATCGAGTATTAGATTTCTAAGGTTTGAATTGAATTCGGGCACATCAGTGTTAGGAATCCTATAGACTGCTCCCACAGACAGGATAGATTCGGTACCCTTTACTCTGAAACTGGCGAAGATATACTCCCCACAGCAGTCTCTAGTTCTAATTACTTTTAAGCATGTTAGTTCATGATGGTAGTAAAGAGCAGTACCACCACCTCTCTGAGTTTGACGACAGTTGTGAATTGCCAAGTAGTTAGGCATGTTAAAGAGTTGAGTAGTATCCTCTTTCAACCATGTTTCAGTAAGTACAATAAAAGTGAATTTGTTGTCAATAGTTTCAATTAAGGCACTAACATCATCGAAGTGTTTACCTAGGGATCTAACATTTAAGTTGATTACAGAGATATTGTGATTATGTGATAATACATTGTTTACATCATTTGCTGTAAAATATCTGCAGTTCAGATCATTAAAGTGATGATTGTCATAGATAGTGGATAAGAGGTTTAGTTCAGGGTCTAAACTTGCCTGCATAATAAGGATGGTTGCAGGAATACAAGGCAGGAATGGCAAATTACAAAAAAGAATTAAGACATAAAAGGGGAAATATATATAAAACAAGTCTATACAACACACAAACAAAATGAACAAAAAAAGAACAAAAAATGAGGTAGCTTACAGGTACTCTCAGGTACACTAGCTGTAAGTAAATAATTTCCATAAATGAGACACAGGCAAAGCCAGTGGTACAATGGAGTAAGAGAGGATGGCGAGGCTAGGCAACCTTAGTAATAAATGAAATCAGTGAAAAGTTGAGTAATAAACATAGGTTAATTTAAGCTAAGGATTATTTACTAAAAGTAGTAAGTTATGACCGTATACTTAAGAGGCATGAAGATATAATTAAGCACTCGGTTAATTGTGCCCAGAAAATGACTAGTAGAAGGTAAATTAAAAATTAATTTAAAAAGTGAAACAAAAAGAAATTAGGATACCTAGCCCGCACTACGTGACAAGGGGATTAATTATGTTGACTCATTGGGAGCGCTAATAAAGTTAGACAGACCACATTGGTTGAGGAAGGTGTTGAGGTTATCCTCATTAGTAATTGTAAACATTTTACCTGTTGATGTTTTCCTAACTTTAATCAAGCCATCTCTAACGAAGCACTGATGAATCGCGTCTGGGTTTTGATGACGGATTTGACGCAGGCGGTAGAGGAGGTGCTGTCTTGTTCTAGTCAAGCACTCGTTTATGTAAATTCCCTTTTTTTGGGACGCAGCTACTTTGAGTCATGCCTTAACTCTCCCAATTCTACATTAGTTGATGTGAAATAGTGCTGTGACGATTGAGTGTGGTTAGAAACTTTAATTACAAAACTGTGTGAATATACAAAGTGTAAGGGCACTGGTGTGGCACGCTCTGTTAGGCCTAGCACCTCGCCCGGCCAGGGAATGAGGATATTATGCCAGGAACGCCTTCATGATCAACATGCTTCTTGCACATCTCTCCGCCAGCTCTCAAGTACTACGGTTTGTTGCCTGTGTATGTCAAGTTTTTGTCGAGTGTTAAGTATCTGTTAAGCAGATACTTATGCATGTGTGCCACCAACTTCAAATCTTTGCGCGCCAACCTGCAAGGTGCGCTGTGACCTTGAAAATAGTAGAGCCTCATATATGCAGGCTGGCCGATTTATTTCTGCTGATCTTGTTTGATGGTTGGCGGCCCCTTCCACCCTGTGAATAAGCCATTTGTTGATGTGCTGCTTTGTGGTTCACTGTGGAGCGAGTGTACCATAATACTCTGCATATAGGTGTTGTGTCTTTAACGCCATGGCAACTGCCCCGGATAAGGTGCCAGTAGTGAGACGCACCAAACAAAAAGACGTACTGGGAAACAGGTCAGACACAACCAGTACTATGATGATGCTAAACTGAAAGAGCTTAAATCAATTGCTAGACAGACAGGTAAAGCATATAAGAGCCTTAGAACTCCTCAAATGTTAAAACTGTTTCAGGCCGCGCTTGCAGCGGCGAGGGAGAGAATGACTGAACTGAGACAAAATGAATGGGAGGGTTTTGTTAGTGGACTTAACCTGCATACTCCCCTGGGCAAAGCCTGGAAAGGCATAAACAAAATTATTGGTAAAAATAGCAGACAAGTTTCACACCCAAACCCGCAACAGAAAGCTAATCAGTTAATTGCAAAATGGGCTCAGGTTTCCAGCCTTGGAATGCTACCAGCTAGCACTAGGGACAAATTGCAGGAGAGGTCCACAGACAGAAATTCTCTCATAAATTTCATGTTGAGCAAGCAACATGATGAATGTGATGTTCCATATACAGATTATGAATTGGATGCAGCCCTCTCCAGGGGCAGTAGCACTGCTCCTGGTGAGGACGGTATCACCTATGATATTCTAAGACTCCTACATCGTGTACCCGGTAACCCATTATTAGAATTGTTTAATGCCAGTTATGTCACTGGGCAGTTGCCAGTATCATGGACCACCAGTCTTACGGTACCTGTACCGAAGCCTGGCCAACCTGATGCTTTCCGTCCCATCTCACTGACCAGTTGCATGTGCAAAACCTTTGAGAGAATGGTGCTTAATAGATTATTGTATAGAGTTAAAGAGCACATGTCACCTGATATCAATGGTTTCACACATGGTAAAAGTGTACACAATTGTATCACAACCTTTCTCACTGTTCATGGAGATAAAAGGCACAAGTACACAACATTTCTTGATTTAAAAAATGCCTTTGATATTGCTAATAGAGAAGTGATTATGTACGAATTAGCGAGAATGGATATAGGGGGACATTTATTACAATGGATACGAGGCTATCTTACCAACCGGAAGTCCTCTGCACTGTTCCAAGGCTACAAGAGTGAAACTAAAGTAATGCAACTAGGCACCCCACAAGGAGGAGTACTCAGTCCTACCTTGTTTAATGTTCTAATTAATGCTTTACTAAAATCAATTCCAGCTAGTCCGGCAAACATCACTATCAGCTATGCAGATGACATCCTTGTACATACTAAAACCCACCGTGAAATGCAAACAGTCTTAAATTGTATACATACAGCGTGAGAGCCTTGGTCTTGTAATCAACGCTGCTAAAACTAAGGTATTTAACAGACAAATTGGCAACCGCAAAAGTGGACCACGAAAACTCAAGATAGATAATATACCAATAGACTATGTCTCTTCTTTCAAATACCTTGGAGTCTATGTCCCTTGTACCTCAACTGCAGTCAATAAGTTACATCAACAATGTAGAGACAGACTCAAGGCTCTCAGAACTGTAGTGGGGTACAGCCCGAAATATGGTGTTAATATTAGAATAGCAAGAATGATGTATTTAGCGTACATAAGGTCTCTGATAGACTATCATGCACCAGCTTTGGTCCTGCAAAATGGCAAAAGTATTGATAGACTTGAAAAAATGCAAAATGAAGCACTCAGAATTATACTTGGCTGTCCAATAACTACCAAAGTTCTCAACATGCGGAAAGAATTAAATATACTTAGCATTAGAGATAGAATATTTGAAATTAATCTTATGATGGGACTAAAGCTTCTGCGTGATAACAAAAACAACATTGTGTCAGTTGCTCTGTTAGAACACATACGAAATGGAACTAGCGAGTCTAAGTGGATTCAAAGAACAGCCACTCATATTAAAATGATGGGACTGCATGATGTATATACAGATGAAAGAGTTCAGCACTTCCTTCCACCCTGGCAGATAGTACCTTTTGACATCCTGACCCCTGCATACCCCACCAAGAAACTAATCACAAACAACCCTCATGCTCAGCTTGCTGCTAAATTAAGCACCATAGAACACATTCACAATATACAAGCTGAAAACAACATTGCACAGACAATATACACTGACGGATCACTCAATACAGCTACAGGGAGGGCAGGAAGTGCTGTTATTGCTCATCAGCCCGATGGCAGCACAATTGAAAGGAATATCCGAATTAGTAACTGGGCGTCCACTATGCAAGCCGAGTTGGTAGCGATACTGGTAGCACTCGAAATTATTGACAACACTGAAGTAGACAGCTTAATTATTTCTGACTCCCTTTCCTCACTACGAGCAATAAACAGTTTGCAATCAAGTAATAACGTGCTTGTCTTGGAAGCTAGACGTAGATATATAAGAATACTTAGCAAGAGGGTAAATATAAAAATGTTGTGGATTCCTTCTCACATTGGCCTGCAGGAACATGACAAAGTTGACGCCCTTGCTAAGGCTGCAGTAAATAAAGACAGTGTTGAACGGAATCTTGAGTTATCAAATAGGTCCCTTAAAAGTGTCATTAGACGAGAACTCCTGGATGGATTTGAAGAAAGTAGAACTGTGCAAACTGGAATTAGCAGGTCCATTGTTCATCACATTGAAATGTGTGAAGTAAAACATGTGTATGGGGCAAGTAATAAAGTCAGTAGACTAACAGATGTTGTCACAGCTCGTATAAGACTTGGCTACAAGTATCTCTGGCAGTTCGGCTTGTATAGGGATCTAGATGAAGTAAAGTGTAAAGTGTGTGGACAAAGACAGGGACACACACTAGAACACTATATCTTGGATTGTAGTAAAATTGAGCCATTTAGAGATAGATCTAAACTCACTCTGTATGATATGGCAACCTATCTTATTACCATGGAAAATTACCTGAAATACTTGCACTGTATCCACATTTCGCTTCCAGTAGATGAACGACATACGAGATTCAGAAACAAGTAGTGTATTTTTGAAGACTAACAAGAAACAGAAGCCCCCCTATGACTCTGTAATGTCCCCATTGGTCAAACTATTATGTATTAGCGATAAGACCTACCATTAATGTATGATGACTTACTGTAAATATGTAGCTCTTGAAATAGCACTTTCTCTGTAACTAGCTGACATTGTAACTATAAGGTGTGAAGGATAGATGTAATTGTTTATGTAATAATCTAAGATGAGGTCTGATAAAGACCTTTTGTGCCCTCTGTAATGCTTTTGCGCTACCGCTCACAGGATGAGTATGGGGTGCACAATAAACTAGCCGCCTTCGGCGGCAACAATCAATCAGCACATCGCCGTTGCCAGATAATGACTTTGTGGACCCATCGCACACTCATCAATTGTTTTCTAAAGATGGTGCCACCTCCTCAGTGGTGACCCACGACACATCAGAAGGCGGTGCAGATGATGGGGGATTCACGTTGCAAATGAGTAGAAGTCAGCGCCGTAAGCAGTTCAAAAAGGCACGATCAAACCCACCAAATTCGGCTGCTGCCAGACATGTACGGCTAGATTTTCCTCTGGGAACCACAATAGAGAGAAAAGTGCAGTGGTTTTGTGAAGCCTCTGAGGCACATTATGATAAGGTCATTAGGTTACCTAGAGATGAAAGTGACTATGTCTTCGTTACAAACGACAGTACTTTTGTAAATGTGTTGGTAAACACAGAGTATGCAGGCATTAAAATGAAAAATGCAGCACCTAGGCGTCCAAAAGTAAGCATTGTCATATTCAATGTTAATAAACTCATTAAGCCTGAATATCTTTGTGATGAAAATATTGTAAACTCTAAACGTCTGAGAAATGGCCTCATAGCTGCCACGTGGAAAGGTGCCACGCCTATACCGGACAGAATTTACTCTAGAGCAGCTTTAGGTCGGCACTATAACATTGCCCTCTACAACCCTCCCCCTCGTAGGTGTTATAAGTGTCAACGATGGGGACGTCACGTGGCCAGGTACTGCACAAGCAAAAACTTTTTTTGTGCCGTGTGTGGTGAACCTCATAAATCTGAGATGTGTTTTAAACTCATAAAGGAACTGCAGTCAGTAAGTGAAAAATGCATAAACTGTGACAGGAGCGGTGTTCAAGCCTGGCACCTTGACTGTGTCAAGCGACCAGCTGCTTACGGCCAGGTGCCCGGCCCCGACCACCCGGGAGGACGGTTGCCAGGTACAGCTGCCGGCTCTAATTCCTGTGCAGAGCCACCAGGACGTAGTGTTCGTAGCAGCTGGATACCAAATACTTCACCATCTGCCAAGCACCAAGTGCACCACGGGGCCAGACGGCAGGTGTCTGTTCAACCTGCGCCTGCCCGTCAGGTGCCAGGAACCTGTTTCCCGGAGGTGTTGACACAACACTCGCCATACCCTTCAAACCACCATGTAGAGCAGTTGCCAAATGCTGCAATCAGTCCCACTCGCTGTTCAGAGCCATCTGGAGGTGATGTTCGCTCCAGCTGGCTGCCAAACTCACCACCTGATAATTATGAAGTGCACAAGGGGACCGGTGCCAGACCGAAGACTCCTGCCATCATCCCAGCTCCCCCACAAGAACCAGGTGCTGCATCTTCTGCCAGTTGTGGGCCTTCCCCTGATGTAGAGTGGCCACTTCCTGGTTCTGGGATAATGTCACCTACTGTGAGACCACCATCCACATCCACAGCTGGACCCCACAGTCAACTGGAAGTGGGGGATAAGGAACTGGATCAAAATGAGACAGATCGCAACCTCAGCCTCCCTACCACCTCGCCCTTGGGTTGCTCCACTGTTCAAGCAGTGGTTGCCCTTCGTGACCGGTTGCAGGAACACCAGCAGCAGTCACGGCAGCAAACGGAGCGGCTGCAAGAGCAACTCCAACATGAGAAAAAATCCACCAGCGATATTTCGACGATGCTCACGTGTATGAGGGGACTTGTAAGCAATGACTGCCAAACTTCCCCTTCCACCCCTGAACCCTCCAAACATGTGTTCGCTTGCCCATCAGGGGAAACTTCTAGTGATCTTGAAACCTTGTGTAGTGGAGCCCTTCCACGCAGGTTAACTGCCAGCGTTGTGCTAAAGTATGTTAAAAACGACTCAATAGCTGGAAATGACCGACAAATTGTACTAGACCATTGGATACAAATGTGTGACATTGGTAAAAAACTAAAAAATGTTCCTGGACTTATACCGTAGTGCAATAGATAATATGTATATAGATAACATATATTAAGTGAACTAATAATATCAATATATAATGCTGACTTTAAATGCACAATTAACTAAGTTATCCATCCTTAGCTGGAACATTGCATCCCTCAATAAAAGATTCTTAGATTTACATCACAAAGTAACAACTGAACACATCGATATTGTATGTCTCCAGGAGTGCAGAGTTCCCGCAAGATCCTCACCCCCGAAATTGCCCTCATTTGTTTCTTACAACCTCAGATCCAGCAACTCTTGCATTCTATACATCAAACAATCCCTACCCCATCAACTTCTGCCAGAAAAACAAACTGCCGGTCAACAGTATCATGGAGTGAGGATCTATGTGGGCAACTCTGTCCTCAATGTATTTAATCTATATGCTCCAGCAGGAAAGTTAAATTATATTGATCTTCCAGCCTGCGCTCAAGCAGAGCCAACCATCATTCTTGGTGACTACAATGCTAGACACAAGGACATTGGCGGCTCTCGCTTCAGTAACGGTAATGGGAATCAACTGCTGTCGCTACTAAATAGTCACCAAGATGTGCAGATTGTGGGTGACCTTGAACCCACGCATATTTGTGGGGTAGAAATAGCCTAAGCTACTCATAAGAACAAAGTCAACTGCAAAAGGCCTATTGGCCCATACGAGGCAGCTCCTATCTATAACCACCCAATCAAACTCATATACATGTCCTACCCGCGCTTAAAACAATCGAGGGACCCCACCTCCACCACGTTACGCGGTAATTGGTTCCACAAACTAACAACCCTGTTACCGAACCAGTATTTACCCAAGTCTTTCCTAAAACTAAACTTATCCAATTTATGCCCATTGTTTCGTATTCTGTCTTGTGTTGATACTTCTAATACCCTATAAATATACACTTTGTTGTGTCCATTCATTCACTTGTGAACCTCTATCATGTCACCCCGAACTCTTCGCCTTTCCAATGAATGCAATTTAAGCTTTGTTAATCTATCCTCATATGAAAGATTTCTAATTTGGGGAATTAACTTAGTCATCCCACGCTGGACACGTTCAAGTGAATTTGTATCCATTCTATAGAATGGCAACCAAAACAGAACTGCATAATCTAAATGGATCCTAACCTGAGCAAGATATAGCTGAAGAACATAAGAACATAAGAACAAAGGCAACTGCAGAAGGCCTATTGGCCCATACGAGGCAGCTCCTATTTATAACCACCCAATCCCACTCATATACATAAGAACATAAGAACATAAGAACAAAGGTAACTGCAGAAGGCCTATTGGCCCATACGAGGCAGCTGCTATTTATAACCACCCAATCCCACTCGTATACATGTCCAACCCATGCTTGAAACAATCGAGGGTCCCCACCTCCACAATGTTATGCGGCAATTGGTTCCACAAATCAACAACCCTGTTACTGAACCAGTATTTACCCAAGTCTTTCCTAAATCTAAACTTATCCAATTTATACCCATTGTTTCGCGTTCTGTCCTGTGTTGATACTTTTAATACCCCTATTAATATCCCCTTTGTTATATCCATTCATCCACTTGTAAACCTCTATCATGTCACCCCTAACTCTTCGCCTTTCCAGTGAATGCAATTTTAGCTTTGTTAATCTTTCTTCATATGAAAGATTTCTAATTTGGGGAACCACACCAGGTGTCTTGTTACTAACGTTTCGCTTAATAAATCCCAGTGTCCTATTTGCCTTATTACGAACATTCATGCATTGATCCTTTTTGTTTTAAATTCTTACTAATCATAACTCCCAGATCCCTTTCGTAATCCGACTTCACAATCTCAACACCATCTAGCTCGTATCTTGTAATTCTATCATCATTACCTAGCCTCAGAACTTTACATTTATCAGCATTAAACTGCATCTGCCAATCTTTTGACCGTTTCAAAATCCTAATTACTACTCTATCCCTTTGAGCTGTAATTCTTGCTTATCTCAATAAACATACTTGAACTTGATCCCTATTGAATTGAAAAGCTGTCCAATTTTGCGTCATTCAAAAACAATACTAAAAAGTACCTAATTTCATCTTCATAGTTTTTTACCTTTTGCTTTAAAATTGCACGTACTGTATCTATTGCTACCCAATCTCCCAATCTTTATGTACCCAATCTGAACATCTTTATCATTGTGATCATTGCTGTCTTCTTATATGTGCTGTCAATCTGCTGTATGGTGTCTATTAATCTTGTTTAAATTACCAATCAAGCTGTCAATGTAATCAATCAGAGCTTTAATATAACAATGTGCTTTAATGTACTTACTAATCTCTCTCATCTCATTTTTTTCTTGCAATGTATCTGTTATCATTTTATTAATTCTGATAGAATTTACCGACTTAAAATTATCTGTTAGATTAAGGACCTGCCCGAAACGCTGCGCGTACTAGTGGCTTTACAAGAGTGTAAATAGTTTACTATGCTATGTATTCTCACAAACCCAATGTACCTTCTTGTAAATAAATAAATAAATAAATAAATAAATAAATAAATAAATATGCAATAATTTGTGAATAAAGGTTTTGTTTTGACTAGGACAGTAAGCGTCCGCCGCCATTACAAACATAAACAAACACAGGTCGGTGTCTTAATCGTCATCGCCCTCATTCAACGACATAATTACACACTTGTACGAGTTTCCACGCATCGGCATTAAGGGAAAACCTACACACAAACTGCACCTATCATAAAGATGGAGCAGCAGCACTGATACGCTAAGTGCTGACATCAAGTTTAACCTGACTCAATACTCAAACCTTGTCCAACCGTCAACATTGACGCTCCACCGTGTCGAGTTTCCTAATAAACCCTTCATACAAACTGCACCTACCATCAAGTAGAAGAATTTCCTTCCACCACCACTCGTGCAGCCATCCAGAGGTAAAAATCTTCACACAACTTTATATATAGAAGAACAGCGCCATTGACCGCCAAGTGCTCATCAAGTTGAACTCTTAAGAAACAACCCTCAAGCATTTCATAACCGCCAACATTGACTCCACAGTGACGTGCTTCCCACCATCACCACTGGTGCAGCCATCCTCAGGAATAAACCTTCTTCAAAACCACCTATTATAAAGAAGATGAAAACTCATGAGTGTCCAGAGTGTGGGAAGAAATTTAGTCAGTTCGGAAATATGAAAACTCACATGTTAGTGCACTCAGGCGACAAGCCTCACGAGTGTCCAGAATGCGGGAAGAAGTTCAGTCATCTAGGAAATATGAAGACTCACATGTTAGTGCATTCGGGTGACAAACCTCACAAGTGTCCAGTGTGTGGGAATAGATTCAGCTTGCTTGGCAATATGAAGACTCACATGTTAGTGCACTTGGATGTTAAACCTTATGAGTGCTCCGAGTGTGGGAAGAGGTTCAGTCGTCATGGAAGTATGAAAAATCACTTGTTAGTGCACTCAGGTGACAAACCTCATGAATGTCTAGAGTGTGGGAAGAAATTCAGTCGTCTTGATCATATGAAGACTCACATGCTTGTACATTCGGGTGACAAACCTCACAAGTGTTCAGAGTGTGGAAAGAAGTTTAGTCATCTTGGAAATATGAAGACTCACATGTTAGTACATTCAGGTGACAAACTTCACGAGTGTCCAGAGTGTGGGAAGAGATTCAATCGTCTCGACCATATGAAGACTCATATGTTAATGCATTCAAGGGAACGACCTTTTGAGTGCACTGAGTGTGGCAGAAAATTTAGAGAAGGGACATCTTTAATAATGCACATGTTAGTGCATATGGGGGATCAACCTCACATGTGTCCAGAGTGTGGGATGAGGTTCAGTTATCTTGAAAGTATGAAGACTCACATGTTTGTTCATTCAGGCAACAAACCTCATGAATGTCAGGAGTGTGGGATGAAATTCAGTGACGCTGGAGATTTGAAAACTCACAGAATGGTGCATACGGATGATAAGCTAAAAATTGAAAATGTGGTAGAAGATTCGGAGAATGTTTAAATATAATACGGCACATTCCATTATTTTTATAAATAATTGGGAATTGTTGATTCATCTCGGGGGCACTAAGGCCCGAAATCATCTCAAGATAACCCCATCTTGAAAATATCATGCTATCACCTTCTCAGCTGGATGTCCTTCAAAGGTGTTTTTCTTCTATTTTGCATGAGAAATATGCAAATTCATACTGCAGCACAAGGTATTGAGGTTTATTTTAATATTTGTTTTTTATGTATGATTGAATTTCCTCATAAACCAAGCAGGCACCAGGGAGCTGCCATTATCTTTATAGTGTAGTAAAGCTGCAAATTGTGATAGTTAAAGGAGTATTTTAGTTTTGTGTTTTCTTTTGAATATCTGAAATAATAATAATGTACTTTCCATTCAGGTTCTCTTACCCTTAGGCAGCAATCATCATTATATGTTGATTCATGCAGTAGTCTTCATATGATGATTTAAACAATTATTGTCTGGGGTTTTGCACGTATGATGCAAATAAGGATAATAGGTCTATGTGGATGTAATGGAGTTTACCTTGTCCCTTGAAAAAATTTTGCTCATTAGTTTCTAATAAATGCTGTTGCTCATTAGATACTAGGTGAATGTGGCTATCGTCATATGACGAGTTATATAATTATTGCTTGGGCTTTGCATGTATGATGCAAATAATGATATAATAGATCTATGTGGATGTAATACAGTTTACCATGACCCCTTGTTAAAAATTCTGCTCTCATCAGTTACCAGTAAATCCTGTTTCTCATTTAAGGGTCCTAGTAGGACAGTTGGGTTTGTTCTCGACTCACAATCGAGAATTCCGGGTTCAAATCCCGGTGGGACAGAAATACAGTAGTTGGGCCCATTTCCTATCACCTAATAATAATAATATTTTATTTAAAAGAAGGTACAGTGGGTTGGTGAGATTACATTTGAGTGATATTTTTACATTCTTGCAAAGCCACTAACACGCATAGCATTTTGGGCAAATTGCCCATGCCTGTTCACCTAGCAGCAAGTAGGTTCCCAGGAATTTGTCAGCTTGTTATTGGGTTACATCCTGGGGAGTCTATAATTTGACCTCATGAGGGGGAAAGGACCCTCAATACAAGCCCAACTTGTATAAACATACTCTGGTTGCCTGTTCCCCAACAATGAATTATTACTTA
Source organism: Procambarus virginalis (assembly GCA_020271785.1). Taxonomy (NCBI): domain Eukaryota; kingdom Metazoa; phylum Arthropoda; class Malacostraca; order Decapoda; family Cambaridae; genus Procambarus; species Procambarus virginalis. The sequence continues at coordinate 71,074 of WNGS01011013.1, forward strand.
CTAGGTGAGTGTGGTTATTGTCATATGACAGTTATCATCTGTGGGTGCACACTGGTGGCTTACGTCTTTGTTTCCATCTATACTCTCACTCGTATGGTGCCAATTAGGTCATATTTCATCTCCCAAAGTCTAACACCATTAATGATGATATCCATATATTTTTCACTACTGGTTGTAATGGAGTAAAGTAAACCAATCATCAATTGAAACATTATCATGTATTGATGTGATTTGTCCAGTTATTCAACACACATATTCTAGTAAATATAGGGAAACAAATGGTGAAACATTGGAGGATAACACTGGTTATCAAATTCGAGAATGAAGCATCGACAGGTGCCTGACACAGCCACTACCCGACCTTCTAGAATGCTTCCACCCCTATAAAATGAAAAATATTCGCTTATGTTCATGTTTTTCTTACATTCATGCAAATTAATAATTCTATAATGAAAGATTATTTTGGGGAATTTTTTAATTTTTTTGTGCATAGGTGGATATAACCATTTTCCATAGCCGCTCCCCAAGGGTTAAGATATTATTTATAAAATAGTATAATATCTCTTTGCTAACTTAGGCGGCATTTTTATTTGTAATAATCATATTAAGTGTTGGAGCAGGGAGTAGAAAACAGTTTTAAATGTGCTCAAAATCAGACCATTTTATTGAAAACAATTATATCAATTCAGTATTCATACTGCATGTTTTCCATGTTTATACATTATTTATGACTATTTGTAGTTTTCACTACTCTTGGTAAGAAGCATCAAAGTGATTTTCATGACTGACTTACATAAATCACTTCAGAATTTATATTATACATTGGAATTAATTTCAACTTGACTTATATATTTACATTTGCCAGTCAGACATATTTATTAGTCCAGTCTAGCTGCAGTATTTATATTGATCTGACTGGCATATATATATATGCTAAACTAGATGTGGATAAATGACCTTGGTAATTATATTAAAATGTCAAAAATATGTATAGTCAAACTAAAACAGTTAGGCTATATGAGTCTGACTGGCAATTACATTAGCCTAGCCCTTGTAATTATATTGCCTGACTGGCACTTACATTTTCCTGTCTAGCAATCATATTAGCCTTTCTAGCAATGATATTAGCCTCACCCTTGTAATTATCTTAGCCTGACTGGCATTTATTTTATCTTGATGAGGAATTATAATAGCCTAGCCCTTGTAATGATATTATCCTGACTAGCAATTATATTAGCATGACTGGCAATTATATTTTCCTGAGTAACAATTATATTATCTTGACTAGCAATTATATTAGCATGACTGACAATTATATTAGCCTGAATTTGGCAATTATATTAACCTGAATCTTGCACTTTTTAAACCAGTATTTTGCATCTATATTAACCTGACTATAATTTATATTATTGTGTGGAGTAGTTTATTCAAGTTACATAGCCTAGGCCTAATTAGTGCTAGTATGTTTGGCATAATTGGTATGTTTGATTATTATAGGTCTATTGGCAGGTATAGGAGTAGTTTATATATGGTAAAAACAAATATAAAGACAAAACAATCTATATTGTTTTGATTTGTTGTTTAATTTCTTGTTGTCTTGATGTATGTGAATGATGTGGTTAGAATATATTTAACCTCTATCATTAGTTTATATTATTTATAGATTGAATAAGGTGGAATAATTTGCTCTTACTTATAACATGTTAATTATTGTGGTAACATTCAGGTTAACATCCACTGACTGTAACTAAGAGTATTATAGAAACATACTTGACAATTGTCTCAACATTCAAGGTCACTGTCCAATTACTGTAATTAAAGTGTTATTTTAATTTGCACATAAATGGATTTCATGTAACATTGTTTATTTATCATGTGTGAGTTCTTCAGTATGTCACTCAGAATATTAAGCCCAATTTCTAGTTATTACGGCAATTTGGGAAGCAACAAGATAATTAAAACATAGATCAGAAAGTAATTACAGTACAGGCAGTTCCCCAATTACGAACGAGTTACATTCCGAGTCGGCGCTTGTAAAACATTTGTTCGAAAAATGGATTAAGATTTTCCATAGGTGCAATGCTATAAGTGGAATATGCATGTCCAGACCATCAAAAATTCTCACAAACCAATATTTTTGGGACATACAATATAATAAAAAAAATTTTTTTACCTTGAATGATGGGGTTATCTTGCTTGTCAAAGTTAGCTGTTTTTGAAAGTGTAGTGGTATAATTACTTGAATAAATTAAATGAAAATACATGAGCACTGTATTGGTTATCTTGAGATGATTTTGGGGCTTAGTGTCCCCGCGGCCCGGTCCTTGACCAGGCCTTCACCCCCAGGAAGCAGCCCGTGACAGCTGACTAACTCCCAGGTACCTATTTACTGGTAGGTAACAGGAGCATCAGGGTGAAAGAAACTCTGCACATTGTTTCTCGCTGGCTCCCGGATTGAACCCGGGACCACAGGATCACATGTACAGTGAAGGGCAGAGGTGCCATAGGCACAATCAGAGAGCACTGTATAAACATCAGAGATCCGCGGTTGTTCAACGTCCTCCCAGCGACTAAGAAATATTGCCGGAACAACCGTGGACATCTTCAAGAGAAAACTGGACTGTTTTCTAAGAGAAGTTCCGGACCAGCCGGGTTGTGGTGGGTATGTGGGCCTGCGGGCCGCTCCAAGCAACAGCCTGGTGGACCAAGCTCTCACAAGTCGAGTCTGGTCTCGGGCCGGTCTTGGGGAGTAGAAGAACTCCCAGAACCCCATCAACCGGGAGGGAGGGAGCCGGTCGGCCGAGCGGACAGCACGCTGGACTTGTGTTCCTGTGGTCCCGGGTTCGATCCCAGGCGCCGGCGAGAAACAATGGGCAGTTTCTTTCACCCTATGCCCTTGTTACCTAGCAGTAAAATAGGTACCTGGGTGTTAGTCAGCTGTCACGGGCTGCTTCCTGGGGGTGGAGGCCTGGTCGAGGACCGGGCCGCGGGGACACTAAAAAGCCCTGAAATCATCTCAAGATAACCTCAAGATAACCAGGTATCAACCAGTGTTCTGTCCGCTCAGCCACCGGCTCCCATCTTTTAATAGGCCTCGGGAATAAATGCATCCCCACCCTACTCTTATCTCCAGCACAGGGCTTCACCCCACTAACAGAGTAAACACGATCAAATCATGTGAGTGTGGGTCATTGAGGACTTGGGGCCACTGGTGGGAGCGTATCACACACACCCAGCCACCCACTTACAAAAAACCTACACCTCCATGCAAACCCTTAACCCACCAATTCTCCCCCACCCCACCCCCCCCATATAATAATAATAATAATAATATATATATTATTACCTTGAATCAGGGCATTATCCTGCCTGTCAAAGTTAGCTGTTTTTGAAAGTTTATTTATTTACTTATTTATTTATTTATATATTTATTTATTTATACAAGAGTTCATACATTCTTGTATAGCCACTAGTATGTGTAGCATTTCAGGCGTCAATTATTCTATGTTCCCGGAACATGACCCCGCAAAAAATCGTTCAATAACCAGGTACCCATTTTACTGTTGAGTTAAACAGTGGCTACATTTTAGGATTTACACCCAGTAAAGCCTCCCCGGCCAGGATACGAGCCCAGGACAAAACGCTTGCGAAACGCCAGACGACCATCTTAACCACTGCACCAAAGGGACTGGTAAACATGTGCTTTATCTGAAGTGGTATAATTACTTTAATAAATAAATGAAAAGGCATGTGCACCGTATTGATGGTCTGCCATTTTGTAATAGGCCTCGGGAGTATATGCTTCCATGTGGCTGCTGCACGGACGTTCGTACTGCCTCAAAATTCAAAGGGACACCATTCTTTGGGACACCACAGTAAAAAAAAAAGTCAATGTGGCCTTCAAAATATTCCTGTCCCCAAAGGGACACCACACCAAAATTCAAAGGGCGCTCTTGCCTGTCGCAGTTGCTGGACCACTATGATATGGCATTAGATGCTATGGAAGACAAACAAAACGCTGATGTAATTTACACAGATTTCGCAAAAGCTTTTGATAAATGTGACCATGGTGTTATTGCCCATAAAATGCGCTCAATAGGAATTACCGGAAAAGTAGGCAGATGGATCTACAATTTCCTGACCAACAGAACCCAATGTGTAATAGTCAACAAAATAAAATCCAACCCGTCAACCGTTAAGAGCTCAGTCCCCCAGGGTACTGTGCTTGCTCCAGTACTTTTTCTCATCCTCATATCGGACATAGACAAGAGCACAACCTATAGCACTGTATCATCCTTTGCAGATGACACTAGGATCTTCATGAGAGTAGGCAATATAGAGGACACGGCGAACCTCCAGTCAGATGTAGATCAGGTCTTTCTATGGGCTACAGAAAATAATATGGTGTTTAACGAAGACAAGTTCCAGCTCATGCGCTATGGAAAAAATTTAAAATATAAAAACGGAAACCACGTACAAAACTCAGGCAAATCATAACATAGAACGAAAAGGCAATGTAAAGGATCTGGGTGTACTCATGTCGGAAGACCTTACCTTTAAAGAACACAATAAAGTAGCCGTCACAACTGCAAGAAAAATGACAGGTTGGATAACAAGAACTTTTCACACTAGAGATGCTATACCGATGATGACACGTTTCAAAACGCTTGTGCTCTCTAGAGTGGAGTACTGCTGCACAATGACAGCCCCTTTCACTGCTGGTGAAATTGCTGACCTGGCGAGCGTGCAGAGGTCCTTTACTGCTAGAATCCACTCGGTAAAACATCTAAACTATTGGGACCGACTTAAGAGCCTAAATCTGTATTCCCTTAGCGCAGGCGGGAGAGATACATAATAATTTACATGTGGAAAATATTAGAGGGGCTGGTCCCAAACCTGCACACAGAAATAACATCACATGAGACCAGAAGACATGGCAAAGATGTGCAGAATACCCCCGTTGAAGAGCAGAGGTGCAACTGGTACTCTGAGAGAGAACTCTATCAACATCAGAGGCCCCAGACTGTTCAACACGCTTCCACTACACATAAGGGGCATAACTGGCCGACCCCTCACAGTGTTCAAGAGAGAACTGGATAAGCACCTCCAAAGGATACCTGATCAACCAGGCTGTGACTCATACGTCAGGCTGCGAGCAGTCGCGTCCAACAGCCTGGTTGATCAGTCCAGCAACCAGGAGGCCTGGTCGATGACCGGGCCGCGGGGATGATAAGCCTTGGAAGCACCTCAAGGTATCAAGGTATCCAAGGACACTCCAATGAGTTAGTACAATGATTTTATGCATGAAGGGGGTACATGGGAGAACTGGGAGAATGTTCATATATAGACAAATGCCCCACAAATGTGGGAAAAGATTCAGTCATCTTGACACTATGAAGCCTCACATGATGGAGCATATTGGTGATAATCCTTAGCAGTGTCCCACCTGAGAGATGAAAAGTGATTAATGTGGAAGATTTGAAGACACACTAGAAGGTGCATAGGGATGATAAGCTTCATGTGTGTTCTGAATGGGAGAAAATATTTAAGCTTCACAAACATATGAGAAGGTACAAACTAGTGGATTCAATTATTCAAGTGATAAAACTCACATGGTCTAGTGTCCTGTCTTCTGGCACCGGATTGTGTTTATTTGATCTTGCGAGTGCTTCCATGGTGGTGTTTTCCATAGATATTTTCAGGAATACCTGAATCTCTTCTTGACTGACGGACATTCTTTGAGGCTAGCTGAATCTCTTCTTGTGTGGGACCTTACAAAGCGATCTTTTCATGACCACCTTACAAATTGATCTTTTCCTGTAATGTTTTCAAGACTACCTTACGTTTTACAAGCTTGGTTACATACCACCTACAGGTACTAATGCCAAGGGTGTACGTGAGTGTGTTATTTGCAAGCACACAGAACGAAGAAACAGAAAGCGAAAATCTAGCTGTACCTGGTGCAACGAGAGCGAAGTTGCGTTGTGTACCATGGACTACTTCGTTGATTATTACTCACTTCCGAAGTTCTGAGTATGTAAGACAGTGTGTTACTGTGTAAATAGTGTGTGAAACTGTACATATTGTAATTTTAGTGAATTTTTAACAAGTAATATGGCGACAATAAACATTTATTGTGGACAGATTACTGACACGTATTACAGTTCCATGGAACATTATGAACGTTCTACTGTATACATATTATAAAGGACACAAATATGCATCATATACGATAAAAAACAAATAAAACCGCATTGAAAATACATAAAACAAATAATTGAAAATATATTTGTGGCAACACCCGGTGCTTGAATGGCCCGTGCGACCGTGTCTGGGCGAGTCACGCACGGGCAACCAGGCCCTGATGATGTCACAGCGCACCTTGTCCACGTCCCCACAACCAAAGTAAGCAGAATTTGTTATTTATTTTTACATAGACATGTTCAGGGAAGGGAATTTATCATTTTACGAAGAAAAAAAGAATTTTTTGGGAACACTTTATTTCGTGCGCACGGGGAATTTCACAATAAACTCAGCACAGCACTGTGGTTATACTTGATGGTCAACAAACAGTATTGTTTGAAAATAACAAGACATGGGCGGACATTAGGGGGTAATTATGGTAGGTTACATGCAGTTCATTAGGTAGTACTTAGTTTTTCTCTTAAACTGGTTGAAAGAGGTACAGCCTTTGACATGATTGGGAAGGTCATTCCAGTTTCTGGGTCCCTTGATTTGTAGAGCAATTCTAGTCTGGTTAAGGTGCACTCTCAGAATATTAAATAGGTATTTGTTCCTGATGTGGTGCCCATGGGTTCTGTTACAACCTTCTAGGAAGCATTGAAGGTCAGTAATAGAACCCCAGGCACAAATACCATAATTGAGATAAGGATAGATGAGAGAGTAATAGAGCGTCACTAGGGCAGGAAGAGGTACATAATATCTCCTCTTAGAAAGAATGCCAACAGTTTTATAAACTTTTCTGGGGGGAAGCCCCTTCAGCTCCCCAGAGCTAGCCAATCTGATATGGATAACCTAACTATTTTGCATCATCAATGTGAGTGGAGTTCTATGCCTACCGGGGACCACAAGCCAGAATCTGGCCCCTTAGAGGCACGAGGAGCAATGGCCTATAGAAATGCACATGTGATTTGGAGTATTCTATATCTCTCCATCGACCGGTACAGGCACCCAGAAAGGTAAGCGCCACAAAACAAACCCCTATTCTGGTTAAAACAACAAAAATCCCCAAACGAGTGGGCAGAACTCCCCAAAAGAAAAACGAGCAAACAGGCATGAAGTCACACAAGCTGCGCCACATGTCTGCGCAGCTCCCCTCTCCCCGGGAGGTGGAAGGGGGAGCACCATACCCTTGCGCCGACGATCCACACTTCAGTTCCTTGGTTGATAGGATTGTGCATAGTCGTGTGGCTCCAACTCCAGTCTTCTCTCAGTGCTGTTATTGGTTTCAGTATTGCACTTACGGTGACGTGCAAGTTGGAAATAATTTCTTAGGTACTCGGGTTTCATGTGTTTAGGGTCATCTTCCCTGAGTGCCCTGTAAGTACCACCCTTTGGGCTTGGAGTTCCCTTCCACAAGTCACCTTGGGTCTACCTAGCTTGGCCTTTCGCTGTTTGGCGTTTGGCCGCCTCGAGTGTGTGGTGGTGGTGGTAGTGGTGGTGGTGGGGGGGGGGGGGTTCTGCCCTTGTTTGCCTTCAGGTAAGTGGTAGTTATTTCACTGGTGGGGTGCTGTGTATTGCGTAGCTAGTTTTCACCTTTAACAGCAGCCGGCTCTGTTCTCTTCGGGTACGTTGTTCTCTTGCAAGGTTTTTCTATTCTTTTTGTTTTTGCCTGGTGGCGGGGGGGGGGCTGCCTTGTGTTCTCCCCTCCCCCCTTATCTTAGGGTTGTTGTTGGTGGCTGTGTGATTATAAAGTGAACTGTATTATTCTAAAATGGACTGAATGATTTAAGGTGGACTGTATGATCTAATTTTCCCACAAATACCTTCCTACACAAGTTGGGGGGTTTAATAATAGCATAATCAAAATTAATTGATTGGCTCAAATTTGCTACTAATGGTTAGTCTACAATGGTTAGTGATACAATATTGTGGAACAGCTTAGCTTTTTTGTGGAAGGTGGTCTGGCTAAAGAACAATATACACATCCATGTCACATAAGCTGAATCTCTTGTAGAGGCTTTTTTGTGATGCGATGCACAGTGTGCCTCGTGAACCCAAGAATTTGGTTGATATTGTTTCAGGTTGTCACCCATTACCTTCCGAGTTAATACACCATAAACAATTAAAAAACATCCTTATAACAGATACAGTGGTACCTCCACTGTATCTGGAGGTACTATTCATTCGTTCCACACTCCTAAAAATATTAACTTCAAAATACATTTCATACTTAATACTACAAATATTTTGTACTAAAATATGTACAAGTTATATCTTACCCTTGTTGGTGACTCTTGTTGGCGTACGGAAGACGGTGAGGAGGGGGGCAGGAGAAGTGTTTGTATTTGGAAGGGGGGTCCCCTTCCATTATAACATCAGGCAGTGATAACTTCGCTGGGGGGTACTCTCTCCTACATTTTGCAGGCATACCACTAGGGCCTGGTTGTGGGTCTTTGCTTGCTTGTCTTACTAAGAATCGGTCTATAGACACTTGTTTTTCCCTACATTTTAACCATTTAATGGTTAATGCAACAGCCTGCTACAGCTTTATCTGGGTGACACTTTTCAGCAAAACTTTACCGTTCTTCCCGTACTACGCACATTTCCTTAACCCTTAAACTGCGCATGGCGTATATATACGCCCTGAGTAACATGTCCGACGGTGCGCATGGCGTATATATATGCCATAGGGTGCCATTCCCGATTCAAATGGCCCGCGGCTACACGGGGTTCACAGTAGCTTCCTCAGGGCTCTTGTAAACAGACGCAATTTAAAAAAAAATCGTAGGCAATATTCTCAGGTGTGAGAGGCACAGTACTGTTGGAGCAACCAAGGCTGGCGCACGCAGCATGAGCGATCAGCATTGCTGTTCAGCTTGTGACCACAGCATCACCGAAAAATGTCAAAATAAATATATAACTGTTATTATTTAGTGATGACAATATTACAGATGACCCGTGACTGTGATATAAATAACCAGGGTTGTGATAATAGCAGGATTGTTGTAATAATTAGCGCTGTGGGAGGAGTGATGCTGAGAGACTGTGGGAGACAGCATCGTTTACCGACTGTGTGGCCACCTGTTATTGTTTACATTCACCATACCAGCTCAGTGGTTCTCTATGGTGAACACAAATGTAGATACTTATATATAATGTGTGTATTAGTGTAATAACAGCAAAAGGATTATGCTGGGAGGAGCCATTTGGGTGACGGAGGTGACGTCGTCTGCACTATTTGTCAAGCTGTTTAGAGAGTGGCCACTATGCTCTTTGGGCGCACTACAAGCTTAGGTGTACAGTTACAGTGCATAAAACATGTAGATATTTATATATAATATGTGTATATAGGGTAATAACACTGCAAACAGTATTGTTGGGGGAGAAAGTTTAGTGCGTGTGACCTTGAATGAGTGAGGGAGCCGCCAGCCGCCAGCTGTGTATACCGACGACTCTTAGTGCCTGAACTAACTATATCAGCTTAGCTGTACAGTTGTGGTGAACAAAATATATACATACTTATATATAACGTCTGTATATAGTGTAATAACACCACAAATGGTATTGTTGGGGGAGAAAGTTTAGTGCGTGTGTTGAGGGAGTGGCAGCGAGTGGCTGGCTGGTGTGTGGCGGTAACTCTTCGTTGCTTTTCGACTCTCAATACCAACTTAGTGGTTCGTTATGGTGACCAAAATATGCAGATACTTATATATAACCTGTGTATAGAGTGTAATAGCAGCAAAACTATTTGTTTATTGTTTTATGAACATAATAATTGAATTACTAATATGCACACCATACGTTTGAGTATAGCGATTATTCACCACTTTTATTATATAAATATATTACAATACACACTATTGAATAATATTACTGCAAAAAAACTAAGAAAAAATCAATCGGAGACATTGAAACAATTAGGTAATAATATCTTTGTGGCAACTCCCATCTGTCAGCGCGGGTGACGCTGACCGGCCCTGGCGACCGCTCTGTCAACGCCCACTTTTTGCCAGACTTCCTCGGTCAATTGCGCCCAAAATATGTGACCTACGATTTTTTTGCTATTTTTCCCGAGCTCAGGGGACACAAATTAACGTGTTTAGAAGACGAAAAAAATTTTTGGATTTTTTTTTTCTTGCGCACAGGGGTGTAAATGTCCCCAGGACCCCTGAGCAGTGTAAGGGTTAATGAGGAGATGCCGTGAGGGGGCTTGGTGGGCGGCTTCCGGAGTGTGATGCTCCTTAACCACTTAACTGCGCCAAACAAGTATTCTCGGTCGGCGGAACACTGCGCCAACCGAGAAAACTGTTTTTTGATTTTTCGTAACCAATTCTAAATGTGAACGTGGTTGGTTGTGTAAGAAATGGACTCTTAGGACCTCCAATGAGAGGCAGCCATCTTGGAAAAAATTCCCAGAATGCCCTAGGGCTGCTGGCTGGGTTAGTACTGAATGAGCAACCATGGGTCGCATGCGCCTCTGGCTCCCAAACACCTGTCTGACGCGGTGTTGAAAGATAATGCTCTGTCGGTGAAATTCAAACCTTATTGTTTGAAGAACGTAAGGGTCATAATATTGGAGAAGCTAGGCGCAATAAGGACCTGACACAAAGGTCGGATGCAAGTGATACAGCACCTATGAGGATGATACAGTGAGCATATCAAGTTGTAGCTCTGAGCGTCACCCTTGCAATCCTATGCTATCTACAATTTATTTAGATGATCCATAGATGAATCGTTTTCTGTGTTCAGTGATGATGCATCTGATACAAATAGCATAGATGAACAGTGTTAGCGGCTTCCATGGTGGTGTTTGCCATAGATATTTTTCAAGAATAGCTGAATCTCTTCCTAACTGACGGACACTCTTTGAGGCTAGCTGAATCTCTTTCTGACGGACGGACACTCTTGAGGCAAGCTGAATCTCTTCCTGTGTGGGACCATACAAAGTGATCTTTTCAAGACTACCTTACAAATTGATCTTTTCATATAATCTTTTCAATGCCCCCCGTATGCTTTACAAGCTTGGATACATACAACCTACAAGTACTAAAGCCAAGGGTGTACGTGAGTGTGTTATTTGCAAGCACACAGAATGAAGAAATAGGAAGCGAAAATTTATTTGTACCTGGTGAACTGAGAGCGAAGTCGCGCTGTGTACCATGGGCCACTTCGTTGATTATTACTCACTTCCGGAGTACTGAGTGTGTAATACAGTGTGTTACTGTGTAAATAGTGTGAAACTGTACATATTGTAATTTTAGGGATTTTTTAACAGGTAATATTGCAACAATAAACATTTATTGTGGACACATTACTGACACATGTATCACAGTTCCATGGAACATTATGAACGTTCTACTGTATACATATTGTAAAGGACACAAATATGCATCGTATACAATAAAAAAGCAAATAAAACCGCATTGGAAATACATAAAACAAATAATTGAAAATATATTTGTGGCAACACCCGGTGCTTGAATGGCCCGCGCGACCGTGTCTGGGCGAGTCACACACGGGCGACCAGGCCCTGATGATGTCACAGCACATCTTGTCCACGTCCGTACAGCCAAAGTGGAATTTGGTACTTATTTTTACATGGACATGTTCAGGGAAGGGAATTTATCATTTTACGAAGAAAAAATAATTTTTTGGGGGAACACTTCATTAAATGCGCACCGGGGGAATTTCACAATAAACTCGGCGCAGCATGGTGGTTAAATAAATTTCTTATAAGGCTCTACATTAAAAGAATTATACAAATAAAAATGACCCTGTGTAGCTCAGTCGATTAACCCTCAAACCGCTAGGGGCCTAAATGGAATTCACACCCACAGGCGCAACAAAAAAAAAAATCCAACAAATTCTTTCGTCTTATAGAAGTGTTCATTTTTGTTCCCTGATCACGGAAAAAATAACAAAAAAATAGTAGGTGGCATATTTTAGCCGCAATAGGGTAAGGAAGTGTGGCAAAAAAGGGGCGTTGGCAGAGCCTTCGCCAGACGAGGTCTACTCTGCCCGAGCTGTCAGACGGCAGTTGCCACAAATATATTATTACCTAATTATTTCAATGTCTGATTTTTTTCTTAGTTTTTTTGCAGTAATATTATTTCATACAGTGAATTGTGGTATATTTATATAATAAAATGTGTGAACCATTGCTGTACTCAAAATTATGGTGTGCATATTAGTGATTCAATTATTATGTTCATGAAACAATAAACAAATAGTTTTGCTGTTGTTACACTATATACACAGGTTTTATATAAGTATCTGCATGTTTCGTTCACCATAACAAACTGCTAAGTTGGTCTTGTGAGTCAAAAAGCAACGAGGAGTGACCGCCACACACCAGCGAGCCACTCCCTCCCTCAACACCACCTCACCCTCATTCTCCTCCCACAATACTGTTTTTGCATTTATTCACTATACACAAACGTTATATATATGTATTTACATGTTTTGTTCACCATAACTGTACATCTAAGCTTGTGTGGTGAATAAAGGCACAAAGACATAGCTATTCACACAGTCAGCTGATCGGCAGCCGCCCTCAAGGCCAGATGCACTAATATTTCTCCTCCAACAATATTGGTTGTGGTGTTATTATGCTATATACACACATTATATATAAGTGTCTACCTGTTTTATTCACCATATCTGTACAAATAAGCTGGTATGGTGCCCAAAGACCATAGTGGCCATCAGTAAACAACATACCAAGTTGTGCAGATGACGCTCCTCCCTCACCAAAATGGCGGCTCCCAACCTACTCCTCTCGCTGTTATATCACACTATACACACGTTATATGTAAGTATCTACATTTGTGTTCACCATATCGAACCACTAAGCTGGTATAGTGAGTGCAGTCAATAAATGGTGGCCACACACAGTCAGAAGACGACGCCACAACCCTCCCTCCACAGCCTTACTCCTCCCTCCAAGGAGCACAGCGCTAAATATCACCACAATCATGCCATTATCAGAATCCTGGTCAGTTTTATCACAGTCAGGGGGCTTCAGTAATACTATCACTGCTAAATAGTAGCAGTATCATTTATATTATGGCATTTGTAGGCGATGCTGTGGTCACAAGCTGAACAGCGGTGCTGTGAGCTCGTGCTGCGAAGTCCCGGATCAGCCGGGCTGTGGTGGGTATGTGGCTCTGCGGGCCGCTCCAAGCAACAGCCTGGTGGATCAAACTCTCACAAGTCGAGCCTGGCCTCGGGCCGGGCTTGGGGAGTAGAAGAACTCCCAGAACCCCATCAACCAGGTATGAACCAGGTGCGCCAGCCTTGGTGGCTTGCTCAATACTGATGCTCTAACACCCAAGAATGTTGGCCTGGATTTTTTTTCTAGGTGGCATCTGGCAACTATCAGTCGTGGCTGTACTATAGCTGCCCCTATCCCAGGCGGGGCGTTTAAATTATAGCGCTAGACACGAAATCATATATAAATGATGTGCGTGGTTTGGGTTTTGTCACTGATATCATATATATATGATATGCGCGGTTTAAGGGTTAAGGCAGTGTCTGGGATGCTCCCGGATGCAGGTTTGAATATTCGTCATGGCCCTTAAGGATTTGTTCTTCTAAAAATGTTAATTGGTGTTCCCTGAGCACAGGGGAAAAAAAAAAATCGTACACTGTAGCTGATATATTTTGGGCGCAATAGGCCGAGGAAGTCTGGCAAAATATGGGTGTGACAGAGCGGTCAGTGTCACCCGAGCTGACAGGTGGGAGTTGCCACAAAGATATTACCTAATTATTTCAATGTCTCTGATTCATTTTTTCTTAGTTTTTTTTTTTTTGCAGTAATATTATTCAATAGTGTGTAGTGTAAAAGATTTATATAATAAAATGTGTGAATCATCGCTATACTCAAAAGTTTGGTGTTCATATTAGTGCTTCAATTATTACGTTCATAAAACAATAAACAAATAGTTTTGCAGTTATTTACCCACATTATATATAAGTATCTACATGGTTTGTTCACCACAACTGTACAACTAAGCTGATATAGTTAGTTCAGGCACTAAGAGACAAGGCTACACACACAGTCGGCTGGCGGCTACCTCCCTCACTCATTCAAGGTCAGGTGCACTAAAATTTCTCCCCGAACAATACCGTTTGGGTGTTATTACACTAAATACACACATTATATATAAGTATCTACATGTTGTATGCACCGTAACTGTACACCTAAGCTTGTAGGGTGCCCAAAGAGCATAGTGGCCACCCTCTACCTAGCTAGGCAACTCATACAGACGATGCCACCTCTGTCACCCAAATAGCTCCTCCCAACATAATCCTTTTGCTGTTATTACACTAATACACACATTATATATAAGTACTGTATCTACATTTGTGTTCACCATAGAGAACCACTGAGCTGGTATGGTGAATGCAGACAATAACAGGTGGCCACACAGCATCATCTCCCTCCCTCAAAGCACTAATTATCACAACAATCCTGGTCATTTTTATCAGTCATGGGTCATCTGTGATATTGTCTGCCACTGCCCTAACTCCCTCCCTCACCTCACCTCACTTGCCACCAGTCTCCACCCACCATACTGTTTTTGCTTTTATATACAGGCGTTATATATAAGTATTTGCATGTTTTGTTCACCATAGCGTACATCTATCTAATGTAGCATAGCGTACATAGCGTACATCTATCTATACATCTGTACATCTAAGCTTGTATGGTGAGTAAAGGCACAAAGACATAGGACCTCACACAGTCAGCTGATGGCTGCTGCCCTCAAGGCCAGACGCACTAATATTTCTCCTCCAACAATACTGCTTGTGGTGTTATTACTCTATATACACACATTATATATAACTATCTACCTGTTTTTATTCACCATACTTGTACAAGTAAAGTGGTATGGTGCCCAAAGACCATCGTGGTCATCAGTAAACAACATGGTAAGTCATGCAGACGACGCTCCTCCCTCACCAAAATGGCGGCTCCCAACCTACTCCTCTTGCTGTTTATACCCTCTATACACACGTTATATATAAGTATCTGCATTTGTGTTCACCATAGCGAACCACTAAGCTGGTATGGTGAGTGCAGTCAATAAAAGGTGGCCCACACAGTCAGAAGACAACGCCACTACTCTCCCTCCCACAGCATTTACTCCTCCCTCCATGGAGCACAGCGCTAAATATCACAACAATCCTGCTATATCAGACCC
>WNGS01011014.1:0-10749 GCA_020271785.1 Procambarus virginalis
AACCCCAAGAGTGTACTGTAACTCGGCACGACATCCACTGCTACCTGACACCCAGCCGATTCGCCAACCATTCTACCGAATCAGCCCGAGCAAAACGGAAGTCATGCGGGCTGAGGTACAGTATCTCTTGGACCATGGACTGGCTACCCCCTGTGAGTCCCCCTGGGCCTCACCATGCATCCTGGTACCAAACCTCACGGCAAAATCCGTCTGTGTACGGATTATAGGAAGTTGAACCAGGTCACAGTGAAGGACGCCTACCCAATACCCAGGGTAGACGACATTTTGGATGCCATTGGTAATGCCCGCTACCTGTCTCAGGTAGACCTACTAAGGGCTACTACCAGGTGAGTTTAACGGAGCGAGCTAAGGTACTGTCCGCCTTTATAACCCCGTTTGGTCTCTACAGGTACAATCGCCTTCCCTTTGGACTCTGCAATGCCCCAGCCACCTTTCAGAGAGCTGTCAACCGCGTCATCCAGGGCTTGGAAAACACCTATGCCTATTTGGACGACATCGTGATAGCATCCAACACCTGGAGCGAACACCTGCTCCAGCTACAACGATTGTTCAACAAGCTCCTGAAAGCCGGCCTCACCATCAATTTGGGCAAGTCCACCTTCGCGAAAGGTAAAGTGCGGTACCTGGGTCATGTTATAGGGAGTGGCAGCCTGGCTCCGTTAAACATTCACATTCAAGCAATCCAACAGTATCCACAGCCTACTACCAGGAAGCAGCTCCTGCGCTTCCTTGGTCTTGCTTCCTATTACCGTAGGTTTGTGAAGAATTTTAGCACTGTTGCAACCCCATTAATCACCTTAACCAGTCCCAAGCAACGGTATAATTGGACCAGAGAGCAAACCGTTGCATTCGAACAACTCAAATTCCTCCTCTGTTCTAATCCCATTCTCGCCTCACCAGATATCAAGAAGCCTTTCATCCTCCATGTCGACGCCAGTGGTACCGGCATCGGAAGTGTCTTAATGCAGCAGCGAGGCGAGGAGGTTCTACCTGTCAGCTACTACAGTTGCAAGTTGAAGCCTCATCAAAAGAACTACAGTACTATAGAGAAGGAACTCCTGTCCATCGTCCTGAGCTTACAACATTTTGCACCATATCTGCACGGTGCTAGGTCCACTACCATCTATTCGGACCACAACCCTCTGAGATTCTTACATCAAGCCCAATTTAATAACCAACGTCTGCTGCGATGGGCTTTATATCTTCAAGGCTTCAATTTAAAGATCTGCTACATCAAGGGGCCTGACAACATCATCGCTGATGCCCTCTCCAGAGTGCATGAGGTAGAGGCAGCTCCACCTCCCACTCTACCTCCAGTGGACATGAGTCACCCGAAACAGCAGGCTTCGGGGGAGAGTTGTGACGATAATCTCTTATCAGAGATTTAGCCTGCTATTTCTACGACTCACTCCTGTCCTCATCAATATACAAGATACGTTTTGTAGTGGCTAAACGTATTATAAGCTCGCCACACGTACCAGCAACTCCCTCCTTCCCCCCACTCCAGCACCTGCTGCACCTGGTCGACGCGCCGAACCCTTCAACTGCCTAGTTAGCGACTTGCGACCATCCAGCTTCCTCATTGGCCGCCAATCAACACTCCACTCCGGCTCCTCGCCAATCACAAGACCTCGCCAGTTATTGTTGGAGTCCCTTGCGTTTCTGCCAGCCAGAATATTGTGTGCTCGCAAGCTATGAACTCCTAAGTGACTCACCTTGTGTGGTCAAATAGAGGTTTATAGTTAGTGCATATATTCCAGCATTCATATTTTATTTACTTTTGTATGTCAATTCTCCTCCCCATTAACGTAACCTATTTTCATGTTTATGTATTGTTTTTCCACTTGACATTTGTTACCATTAAGCCAAGATTTTGCATTTGTTTCAATTTGTGTTTTTTTATTGTTATTAAAATCCAGTTTTTATTATTGTCTTTCGAATTTTCGACCTTACCACAGATTACCAATCACGCAGTCATTCTTTTTTTTTCTCTTTTTTTTCCTTTTCTTTTTTTATATATTATATGTGGCCCAGCACTGACACCTGCTAGTTGGAAGACTGCCGACCACCATTTCCAACTCGTTACCGTCACAATATATTTAGAATGTATCCCTGGAAACTCAGCTTATGGTCAGTGAGAACGCCAAGGAATTTGCCATCTAATTTGTTAACAATTTGGGTATTGTTTATTCTGAGATTTATTTGATTAGAGGATTTATTGCCAAACAGAATATAGAAAGTTTTGTCAATGTTAAGGGTGAGTTTGTTGGCAGTTAGCCAAAGATGGACTTTATTTAGCTCTGTATTTACTGTGGCGTTTAGAGCAAGGAGGTCAGGACTGGAGTAAATGAAGATTGTGTCGTCAGCAAATAGAATTGGTTTGAGATGTTGGGAGGCATTTGGAAGGTCATTAATGTAGATGAGAAAGAGGAGAGGGCCAAGTATGCTGCCCTGAGGAACACCGATGCTGATGGGTAGGATGGGAGAAATTGAATTATTCACAGAAACATACTGGAGCCTGTCAGTAAGGTAAGATTTGAGGTATTGCAGGAAGTGTCCTCTGACTCCATAATGATGTAATTTAAGAAGAAGGTTTTGGTGGTTGACAGTGTCAAAAGCTTTACGCAGGTCCACAAATAACCCAACAGGGAACTCATTTTTATCAAGAGCTTCATGAATCAAATTAATCATACTAATAAGTGCATCGTTAGTGCTTTTTTTTTGGGTCTGAAGCCATATTGACAAGAGCTAAGTATATTGTGTTTGGCTAGATAAGAGTAAAGCTGCTGTAGATAAGTTTTCAAATATTTTTGACATGCTAGGCAGGATTGATATGGATTGATTGACTGTAGTTGTTAACGTCTGTGAGATCACCACATTTGTGGACAGCGGTTACTCTCGCTTTTTTAGAATATCTGGAAAGGTTTGGAGTTCAAGTGACTTGTTGAAGAGCAACGCAATAGCAGGGGCTAAAGATCTGGAGGCTTTTTTGTAAATTAAAGTTTGTATCTCCTCAAGGGCACTAGACTTGGTTTTAACGGAAAGGATTATCTCATTAACGTCAGTGGAATTAGTAGGCTTTAAAAATGTGGATATGTAGAGACTGTGGATAGTTACCTGTAAGATAGTCCTTAACATCAGTACTGGAAGATGGAATATCATTTGCAAGATATGACCCAATGGAAGAGAAGAACCTATTGAACTCAATAGCAGAATCAGAGGCTGAAAGCTGACCATCGTTATTGGACAGGAGTGTTGGTTTGTTATTTAAAATCTTCTTTGATTCCAATATTTGTGAAATTGTGCTCCAAGTTTTTTTCATGTTGCTCTTTATTTGGGTAAATTTATCTTCGTAGTATTTAGTTTTGGCTCGTCTAATTACTTTAGATAGCAATAATGAGTAATTCTTTGAGAATTCTTTGGAGACGGTTCCTAACCTATACTTCTTCTCAAGGTCGTGTTTTTTATTAATAGATTTAAGTATCATCTATCGATACTGGTAATGGCTCAAAGAAGGCCTCCACTTACGGGTTATTCGTGGCTGTGCCACCTTTTGGGTGGCTTAATCTTCATCAATCATCAATCAATCAATCTATTGTTTAATGGCCAGTATTATTCAGTTAATTGGGCAGTGCTTTGGCATCAGTTCTCATTGACGAACGAGCAAAAATTAGAAGGATTTAAATCGTAATTTAAATAGTTATCTCATCCCTTCTATTCTTTAAATGTCAGTGACTGTGCTTCTGCTATGCTTAATTGCCTCAAAAGCGGCCAATTTTCATGATACCTTAAATTATAAAGGCAAAATTTGTGCTGAGTATACCAGTATATGCAAAATTGACTGAGTGTCCGCAAAAATTAAGAAAAGAAAACAGCACACACGTTACATTAAAGAAAACGAATTCATCATTTCGGGGTGAATATTCTAGGGAGGACAGCCGGTAACTGTAACAGCCCCATAAGTGCAATTATGTACTGAATACGTAAGTTTGGAAATGTACTTATTACATTTAGTATTAAAATATTAAAACGTACTGTCTATTCGGAGGATGGGTTGTTTTATCATCAATGGGGTAGAACCTGACCTGTACAGTCTTTAAGCTAAGCAACTTACATATGTGGTTTGCTAGTCACAACTGATATTTATCCTCTACACCGCCCCCCATCCAATGGGCAGCAGTGGAGAGGTTAAAAACCACTCACTTACTACCTCTGGGAATTCTCATTATCTGCCGATGTAGACCTGACCAAATGTAAACTGCGTCAACAAAATTATTCGCACTCCCTCCGTCACTATGTGATGGAGTGCAAAAAGATACGTGAATTTAGAGACAATTCTATAACCAACGTTCCAGCGATGTGTATATATTTCATTGAAAATGATCTGCTACCAGAAATTTTAGCCAAATATCCCCAGTTTGCTAACTGTAGGTAGTAACTAAGTGATTGTAACCTATCCACCGCTGCCCACTGGATGGGGGGCGGTGTGCAGGACAAACATATAAATTGAGACACAAGCTCTTCACATATGTCAGTTGCTTAATTTAGAACCTGTACTTGATGTCGATCTCGAACCCATTGTTGATGTGACGACTTATATTGAATTTTGTAACTAGCTCATCAAGATTGTAACTTGCTTAGCTAAATGAATTGTGGGGTTCAGTCCCTGAGCCCATTATGTGCCTCTGTAACGTTTCCACTACCGCCCACGGAATGGGTATGGGGTGCATAATAAATGAATTGAACTTACTACCTACAGTTACCAAACTGGGGATCCTACGCTAAAATTTCTGGTATTACTGAATATAGATTATTGTAAATGAAACCGTTACATTTGTTTAACATTCGTAATATAATTGTCTCTAAATTCATATATATTTTTGCACAGCATCACATAGTGACAGAGGGTGTCGGAATAATTTTGTTGGCACAGTTTACATTTGGTCAGGTCTACGTCAGCTGATAATGAGAATTCCCAGAGATACTTGTAACCGAGTCTAAGCCGAGCAGTAGTAACATCTAGAAGTCTGCTGATTTTAATGGACGATAGTATGATGATAGATGGAATTATTGGTGTCGATTTCACTTTGCCTCAGATCTACAAGATTTTGTTGAAGTTCTTGGAGTACTATTACTCTCAGACTGCTTATTGGCAATCCAAGGTTATAATTAACTCCTTTGAAGGCAGATTCTCTGACTAGTTCATCAGCTCAATCATGGTGTCTCCGTGGTGTAGGGGTAAGACGTTCGTCTGGCGTTTCGCGAGAGCTTTGTCCTGGGTTCGTATCTTGGCCGGGGACGATTTACTGGGCGGAAATCCTTACCTGCAGCCTCTGTTTAACTCAGCAGTAAATGGGTACTTGGTTGTTAAACGATTTTTTTTTGGGGGGGGGGGGTCGTATTCCAGGGAACATAGGATTAAGGACTTGCCTGAAACGCTACACATACTAGTGGTTGTACAAGAATGTAAGACTCTTGCATATATAAATAAAAAAAAATCATGCATTCGGAGGACAACATGAGATGGAATTCAATCAGAAAAATAATTTTGGTCGAATAGTCTTGTATACGAATGGTCCTGATAGTACAGTTGCAGTCAGTAAACAATGAGTTTTGCTTGTATGTACTCGCTAATACATCTTTTGTAATGTACAGTCTTGTTTGTAATGTACAGTCGCGTTTGTAATGTACAGTCGTGTTTGTAATGTACAGTCGTGTTTGTAATGTACAGTCTTGTTTGTATGTACAGTCGCGTTTGTAATGTACAGTCGCGTTTGTAATGTACAGTCGCGTTTGTAATGTACAGTCGTGTTTGTATGCACAGTCGTGTTTTTGTAATGTACAGTCGCGTTTGTAATGTACGTCGTGTTTGTAAATGTACAGTCGTGTTTGTAATGTACAGTCTGTTTATAATGTACAGTCGCGTTTGTAATGTACAGGTCGTGTTTGTAATTACAGTCGCGTTTGTAATGTACAGTCGCGTTTGTAATGTACAGTCGTGTTTGTAAGGTACAGTCGTGTTTGTAATGTACAGTCGTGTTGTAATGTACAGTCGCGTTTGTAATGTACAGTCGTGTTTGTAATGTACAGTCGTGTTTGTAATGTACAGTCGTGTTATAATGTACAGTCATGTTTGTAATGTACAGTCGTGTTTGTAATGCACAGTCGTGTTTGTAATGTACAGTCGTGTTTGTAATGTACAGTCGTGTTTGTAATGTACAGTCGTGTTTGTAATGTACTCGCTACACAGTCGTTCTTCGTTCTTGACACACAATCAAGACTTCTGGTTTTGCATCCCGAGGGGAAAAGAAATGGTTAGGCGCCCTCATGACCTCCTGCCCCTGTCTATACCCTCATGCCTATTTACCTAGCAGTAAATAGGCACTGAGGAGTTAGCTTGTTATGGGTTGCATCCTGGGGAGGGTCAGTGACCCTAAGGGTGGAGGGAGTAACCTCATATAAGCCTAACATGTACTGTATGTATAAACTGGCTTCATGTTCCCCGACACAATGAATTATTAATAATTATAATCTGACAATCGGACATTTCTCCCCCTCCCACCCCACCACCACCCCCCTGTCCCAAACAGCCCCGGTATGGCAAGAGCCCCAGTTCTATCCGCATGTCCTAGCCCCAGTCCTAGCACCATGTCCTAGCCCCAGTCCTAGCCACATGTCCTAGCCCCAGTCCTTGCCACAAATCCTAGCCACATGTCCTAGCCGCATATCCTAGCCACACGTCACAACGACACAAATCCAATAATTCCTCACTGGGAACATGTTCTGAAGCAGCAGCCCAGCATCCTGGCCACTATTGGGGAGTTTGAGTAAGGTCTTGAGGAGCTGTGTTTTGGTTTGTGTCATGGCGGACTACGGCACTAATACTTTATGCTCAGCGCGACACTCTCTTGCCCCCACACCTCTCCTACCTGTTTTGTTTTTTATTATTATCATTAACAGTTCAGGTATACTGAACATTGCTACTGTAGCAGCAATGTGCTGCTACCGTATTCTGTATGAAAGATTACACAATGTAGATATAAAACTAGCTATAAGTTCATCTTTTAGTAGTTATAAGCATTTTTTCGAACATATTTATAAAAAAAAAAAATTGCAAACAGCTCTCTTCCTACTTCGTGAAAGCATATATTAAGTCTCTGCCAGTTTGGCTTCCATTTCCAAAAGAGTTCAACGAAGCCATTATTAGATGAACAAATCCACAAGGGCCGTGACGAGGATTCGAACCTGCGTCCGAGAGCATCTCAGATGCTGCCTTAATCGACTGAGCTACGACATGGTCAAAAGAGCTGAAACCGAAGTTCTACTGAACTTACTGATCCTGCAGCCTCTCCGAGACACAAACCAGGGTTTTACACAACTCCCTCCATGCACTCGAGCAATTATACAAGCTGGTCAACAAACAGTATTGTTTGAAAATAGCAAGATATGGGTGACCTTCATGGTGGAGAGGTGGCTGTCGTTTACAGGAATGAACTTAACAGTGACAGCGGTCAAGGAAGGGTTCTGCTCGTTAATGCTGGTGACGACGTCGGTGGAAGCTTTTTCAGAGAGTAGGGAGCTCACTCTCCGAACAAACACCATCCTGGCTGCTAGGTAGTGACGTGGTGATCATGTGCGCCTCCTCAAGAGCAGCGAGGATGGTGGGGTTGAACAGATCCTGTAATGCTGCGGCACTGCTGAACAGCAGCTGGGGTCCTCCGTCGTCGACGACGTCCAGTGGTGCAACAGGAGTTGTTGTACTGATCAAGTCCATGATCTCTGACCGGGTAAGGGTCTGGTCCCCCTCTGAATCGCTGCTTGATCCCGTAGATCATAGTACACAGACTTAGTACCAGAGGGTTGCACTTTGCTTAACAGGAACACCAACGTTCACCACAGGCTTACGGACATAGGAGGAGTCTGTTTGGGTTTAGTAGTTTCATTATTGCCTTTATATTGAGCCTTCCCACATCTATCTATGGTATGTCCATAGAGTTTGCAATACTTACAATACAATTGAGAGCTCGCTTGATCTGTATTCACTTTATCGTAACTGTACCAAGACTTCTTACTGGGAGGTGGTGTTAGCCGGTGGATGAGGCTGTAGTGTCAGCCGACTTTGCACATTTGATGTAGTCGGTTTCTTCTTTATCTGCTAAATATAAACGGACGGGAGGAGGTACTCGTCTCAAGAATTCTCAACTAGCATCACGTTGACGAGTTCTGAAAATGTAGAGACATGTGCTGCTTCCAGTCATTTCATGAAATATCTTTTCTTTGTATTGGTAAATTCTAGAAAGGTGGTGGTACTTGCCTTTAGATAATCACGGAATTTTCGTCTGTAGCTTTCGTTGGAGAGAAGGTAGGCGTCCAAAACTGCTTGCTTCAGGGTCTGGTAGTCATTCTCAGACGCTAAGGTACTGAGAGTAACTGCAGCTCTACCTACGAGATGCACTCTGAGAAGGGTAGACCATTGATCTGCAGGCCAGCTAAGTTTTTTAGCTAGGGTCTCAAAAGTGGTGAAAAACACGTCGATTTCTGTCTCAACGAATGGTGGCATTAACTTACTTGCATGGGAGACATTAAAACTTATGGGAAGACTAGCTGTAGCTTTTTGGCGCTGATTGTGGTGTGTAGTTTCCAAAGCGAGTTCTTGTTGACGACACGCTATAGCCATATCAGCTTGCTTCTTATCATCATCGCGTTGCATCTCCAGGTGACGTTGTCTTGCTTCAAGCTGTACTCGCTCACGCTCTTGGAGTAGGGCCGTCTCACGTTCCTTGAGGGCCACCTCTTGTTCATGTTCTTCTTTCTTTATGGCAGCCTCTCGTTCCCTTATTTGTAGAGCTTCTTTTTGTTGATCTCGCTCTATGTTTGCTAGTTCGAGCTTCAATTCATAGCTGCCAGAGCATGTTTATCTGCAGTAGAATAATTTTCATGAGTTTCAGAGTCAATCTACCCTTAACTAAGAGGTGATCGAATATTAAATTATGCAAGTCATTTTTGTTGGCTCCATGGGGAACATCTAATTGATACTCGTGTGCAAGAGTTTGTAATTCGGTCCTCTTGGCACGACTTAAGTTCTCTATTTCACCTGCTGGATCGTTACGAAAGCTGGGAGACGAAACATGGTGAAAATAGCAAATAAATGTACAATGAATATACTTGTATGGTAAGTGTCAGTAATAGGATGACGTGGCAACTGGTAACTATCCTGTGGAATTTTAATCGTTAACAATTACGTTAATTTTAGCATGGTAAATGATTAGGCAATGAAAATCGCAGGAAATCTTCTACCCGGTACTCAATGTAAGAGAATAAGGGCAAGAAAATCCTACTAAATAAATGAAACCGATAGTTTCTAAAACTAATGAAACATTTAATTGTTTCAAAAGTGAATAAGGTAGTCCAAGAATGTAGGCATACCTTGCCGAGTCTCTATAGGACAGAAGCAAGGTTTTCCCACTAAATGAAATATGATTCTTACAGAATTAGCGAACTTTTGTGCTCTGAAAAAAGAAAGCTAATTCCTTACCTAAGTAAATATCATAATCTCTGACAGACGTGTAGGGGTGCGAGTATCAACTCGTGACGAGAACTACTGTTAAGGTTCCAACTCAGCAACGTAGTCCGTGCTAGAGGAACTATGGCCCTCTGTATCCTCCTTCGGTCGGATTGCAGAAGATAGGATGCTTTGACCCGAAGACAAATCAAAGTACCAGGGTACCAAAACGATGATCTGCCGAAATGTGAGAAATATCCTAGGGACAAAAGGTGGTAAACACGAGTAATAACACGGAGGGAGGGATGACCAATTAAGAGAATGACTGAGGCCTACAGTCACCACTTAATCCAAAGTTATCCAACACTCACCATATGCTATTCTCGGAATGCACAATACACACAGCACCATATAAATATGAAAAGTAATGAAAATATTGAAAAGCAACTGTATCAAAGCCAAGTACACTTACCACAAATTGATATTCTAGTACCTGAGTGAAGCTCCGTGGACAGGCCCCATTAAATGTGACGGGAAAGTGTAGGAGTGTAGATGTTGGCAGTCCTCCTAATGGCTGGTGTCAATACCTATCACATTTACAAAAAAAAGAGACTGCTTGGCTGTTGTCTGTGGTAAAGTAAGGGAAGACACGCAAAACACATAGTATGAACAATGAAACTTTAATTAACTGGAAAGCAAATTAATAACAAAGTCAATCCCTTGGCTATGTACAGTGCAAACAAACAAGTCAAAAATATAACATAAAAAATGAAGAACAGGGATAAATTACTCTAGTAATAATATAAAGACAAAATGCAATAAACAGGTGCTGAATATATAGCTCTAGCTGGTAATCTCCACCGATAAACAAGCGTGTATCAGTTGGTGTTTTCACAGCTTGAGAGCACAAGGATATTCTGATTCAATGGCTGGTTCAAGCCCGACATCGACTCAGGTAGAGAGGCGCTGAGTGCAGAGTGCAGGTGTGTCATTTGGTGGGTCACCAATCAGAAGCAGGCAGGCTGGGAATGGTAGTTTGCTGGTTGACGACGAGTGGCGAGCCAGCATGGAGGGAGGTGTGGAATTGGGGTAAACGTTTTCCTTACTGGTCAAAACGTTTTGTGTCTACTGGTAGATGTGTCATTTAAGGTAGCATCTTCATTCTGTATATATGTAAAGTAACCTATATGTAGGGGAAGAGCAGGCTCAATCTCTCTTGAAAGAGA
>WNGS01011014.1:12793-40605 GCA_020271785.1 Procambarus virginalis
TTTGCTACCATTCGAAGCCTCTACGTGAGCTCCTGAAGAAAAATGCATCATGGTACTGGAGCGATATCGAGCAAATGCATTTGATGCTGTGAAAGATGCACTAGTAGAGAATGCGACTGCTGCGTACTTTGATCCATCAATGGACACTGAGTTAACGGTGAATTGTGGATGCTACCTGTCGTTTAGGTGCTGTGTTAGCCCACACAAACCTGGTTCAACAGATTTCAGAGTATTAATTGCCTACGCCAGCCGTTCTCCTCACAGATGTTGACAACGATACAGTCAGACAGAGAAGGAAGCTCTTGCTTCTTGTATGGGGCTGTGAAACACTTCAATGTGTTTCTGCTTGGTGCACCCTTTACCACGATAGTCACTGACCACAAACCGTTGGGAGACCATCTTCAATAATCCAAGTCCAAACCACCAGCTCGCATTGAGAGATGGGCTCTTCGTCTGCAACCATACAACTTTACGGTGAAATACAGCCGGGTGCAGGCAATCCCGCTGATTACATCGTCGACATCCTGCCAACAGTTTCACCATCACCAAGCATCAGCAAGTTGCCGAGAATATGTACACTCTGTAACCTGTGATGCAGTCCCTAAGCTCTCACTCTTGATGAATCTGTACTGCAACCCTAAGACCCAACTCTGCAAGCAACAGTGGATGCATTGACTAAGAAAAAGTTTCCACGCATCCCACCCTCAGGAGTTGACCAAGATGCATTCAAAGCACTTGAACGAATCCAGACAGAATTAAGTGTTACGCAACAACGCGACACCGTGCTGCGAGGTACTCGTATCGTCATCCAGCTGTTCTCCAGCAACGTGCTCTGAAGCTTGCACATCAAGGACACCAAGGTCTTGTTAGGACCAAACAGCTGCTACGAGAAAAGGTATGGTTTCCTGGCATTGATCGTCAAGCAAAGGACATGTATGATGCCTGTGTCCCTTGCCAAGCTGCAGTGGATACTTCATGACCAACACCTCTACAACCTTCACCACTACCTGCTGCACCATGGACGGAAGTATCGATGGACTTCTGCGGACCACTACCAACTGGAGAGTACTTGATAGTAGTCATTGATGATCACTCACGTTATCCAGAAGTAGAAATCATCACTTCCACATCTGCAAAGGCTGTCATCCTGAAACTCGACAAGATCTTTTCAAACTTTGACATTCCTGAAGTTGTCAAGACAGACAATGGACCGCCATTCAATGGAAAAGACTTCGTCAATTTCGCTGAGCATATTGGATTCAAACACCGCCGTGTGATGCCTTTACATTCTCAAGCAAATGGAGAAGTCGAGAGATTCATGCAACCTCTCACGAAAGCGGTGCACTGTACTCATGCCGATGGACGATCCTGGAAACAAGCTATGTATGCTTTTCTCAGGAACTACCGTGCAACACCATATGGAACACTGGGCAAGTCGCCTGGCGAACTTTTATTTGGACGTCCTATGAGGATCGCACTACCTGTCATGCCAGCCGAGGTAACGGATAAACGTCTCGCTCAGAAGGATGCACTAGCCAAGGGCAAAATGAAAATTGTTCATGATCAACGTGCAAAGGAACAATTCATAAAGGTTGGAGATACTGTTCTCGTTAAAAAGAAAAAACAGGGAAAACTAGATATGCCGTATGATACAAAACCATATAAAGTGATTAGTGTAAAAGGAACTATGGTAACAGAGAGTAATAGAGATCATAGTATAACACGTAATGTGGCATATTTCAAAGTGATCCCAAATAGTGTAGAAAATGATGAAGTGCAAAGTTGTACAAAAGAAAAAGAAAAAATGAGTTATAACCCGACAAACAATTCATCAAGGGATGTTCTTGTATTTAAGGACTCTCGTCCTAAACGTCATGTTAAACGCCCTACACGATTTGATGATTAATTGTGTTTCCATGTAATGCAAAGTTTTTACTTCTTATGCTAAACTAAATTTAATATTGTTTGAATAATGCAGATCTCTCATTCAATATTTTGTAACTTTGTATTACCGTATCTTTCATGTTTGTTTAACATTGCATATGTATTTGTAACATTGAAATTCTTTGTGGTAAAGATTAAGTTGTTTAAATTCTTTATGTGCTTAATAATGTTAAATGTATGCAATATCTCTTGATATGTTAATAACTTACTTTGTGTCAATGACTTTGCTTTGTGCTACAAGCATGGTAGACATCCTGTATTCATTATTTTTAAAGAAAAGGAGGGATGTCATGTTGATAGAAAATGGTACCATCCGTTTTCTATGTGCGGCGGCTGAGACGCCAAGGAGAGGGAAGTAAACAAAGCATACAGGACGCTACCAGCTTGGAAGCAGATATCATGTATTATTTAAGTATTAAAATCAGTAACCAGGAATGACTTTATATCAACCCTACAACCAAGACTTCCTCAGATACACACAAACACCACAGAACCCCAAGCACAAATACCATAGTTGAGATATGGATAGATGAGGGAGTAATAGAGAGTCACCAGGCAAGGCGGGGTACATAATATCTGATCTTAGAAAGAATGCCAACAGTTTTTAAACTTTTTTTGATATTGTGACGATAATCTCTTATCAGAGATTTAGCCTGCTATTTCTACGACTCACTCCTGTCCTCATCAATATACAAGATACGTTTTGTAGTGGCTAAACGTATTATAAGCTCGCCACACGTACCAGCAACTCCCTCCTTCCCCCCACTCCAGCACCTGCTGCACCTGGTCGACGCGCCGAACCCTTCAACTGCCTAGTTAGCGACTTGCGGCCATCCAGCTTCCTCATTGGCCGCCAACCAACACTCCACTCCGGCTCCTCGCCAATCACAAGACCTCGCCAGTTATTGTTGGAGTCCCTTGCGTTTCTGCCAGCCAGAATATTGTGTGCTCGCAAGCTATAAACTCCTAAGTGACTCACCTTGTGTGGTCAAATAGAGGTTTATAGTTAGTGCATATATTCCAGCATTCATATTTTATTTACTTTTGTATGTCAATTCTCCTCCCCATTAACGTAACCTATTTTCATGTTTATGTATTGTTTTTCCACTTGACATTTGTTACCATTAAGCCAAGATTTTGCATTTGTTTCAATTTGTGTTTTTTTATTGTTATTAAAATCCAGTTTTTATTATTGTCTTTCGTATTTTCGACCTTACCACAGATTACCAATCACGCAGTCATTCTTTTTTTTTCTCTTTTTTTTCCTTTTCTTTTTTTTATATATTATATGTGGCCCAGCACTGACACCTGCTAGTTGGAAGACTGCCGACCACCATTTCCAACTCGTTACCGTCACAATATATTTAGAATGTATCCCTGGAAACTCAGCTTATGGTCAGTGAGAACGCCAAGGAATTTGCCATCTAATTTGTTAACAATTTGGGTATTGTTTATTCTGAGATTTATTTGATTAGAGGATTTATTGCCAAACAGAATATAGAAAGTTTTGTCAATGTTAAGGGTGAGTTTGTTGGCAGTTAGCCAAAGATGGACTTTATTTAGCTCTGTATTTACTGTGGCATTTAGAGCAAGGAGGTCAGGACTGGAGTAAATGAAGGTTGTGTCGTCAGCAAATAGAATTGGTTTGAGATGTTGGGAGGCATTTGGAAGGTCATTAATGTAGATGAGAAAGAGGAGAGGGCCAAGTATGCTGCCCTGAGGAACACCGATGTTGATGGGTAGGATGGGAGAAATTGAATTATTCACAGAAACATACTGGAGCCTGTCAGTAAGGTAAGATTTGAGGTATTGCAGGAAGTGTCCTCTGACTCCATAATGATGTAATTTAAGAAGAAGGTTTTGGTGGTTGACAGTGTCAAAAGCTTTACGCAGGTCCACAAATAACCCAACAGGGAACTCATTTTTATCAAGAGCTTCATGAATCAAATTAATCATACTAATAAGTGCATCGTTAGTGCTTTTTTTGGGTCTGAAGCCATATTGACAAGAGCTAAGTATATTGTGTTTGGCTAGATAAGAGTAAAGCTGCTGTAGATAAGTTTTCAAATATTTTTGACATGCTAGGCAGGATTGATATGGATTGATTGACTGTAGTTGTTAACGTCTGTGAGATCACCACATTTGTGGACAGCGGTTACTCTCGCTTTTTTAGAATATCTGGAAAGGTTTGGAGTTCAAGTGACTTGTTGAAGAGCAACGCAATAGCAGGGGCTAAAGATCTGGAGGCTTTTTTGTAAATTAAAGTTTGTATCTCCTCAAGGGCACTAGACTTGGTTTTAACGGAAAGGATTATCTCATTAACGTCAGTGGAATTAGTAGGCTTTAAAAATGTGGATATGTAGAGACTGTGGATAGTTACCTGTAAGATAGTCCTTAACATCAGTACTGGAAGATGGAATATCATTTGCAAGATATGACCCAATGGAAGAGAAGAACCTATTGAACTCAATAGCAGAATCAGAGGCTGAAAGCTGACCATCGTTATTGGACAGGAGTGTTGGTTTGTTATTTAAAATCTTCTTTGATTCCAATATTTGTGAAATTGTGCTCCAAGTTTTTTTCATGTTGCTCTTTATTTGGGTAAATTTATCTTCGTAGTATTTAGTTTTGGCTCGTCTAATTACTTTAGATAGCAATAACGAGTAATTCTTTGAGAATTCTTTGGAGACGGTTCCTAACCTATACTTCTTCTCAAGGTCGTGTTTTTTATTAATAGATTTAAGTATCATCTATTGATACTGGTAATGGCTCAAAGAAGGCCTCCACTTACGGCCTATTCGTGGCTGTGCCACCTTTTGGGTGGCTTAATCTTCATCAATCATCAATCAATCAATCTATTGTTTAATGGCCAGCATTATTCAGTTTATTGGGCAGTGCATTGGCATCAGTTCTCATTGACGAACGAGCAAAAATTAGAAGGATTTAAATCGTAATTTAAATAGTTATCTCATCCCTTCTATTCTTTAAATGTCAGTGACTGTGCTTCTGCTATGCTTAATTGCCTCAAAAGGGGCCAATTTTCATGATACCTTAAATTATAAAGGCAAAATTTGTGCTGAGTATACCAGTATATGCAAAATTGACTGAGTGTCCGCAAAAATTAAGAAAAGAAAACAGCACACCCGTTACATTAAAGAAAACGAATTCATCATTTCGGGGTGAATATTCTAGGGAGGACAGCCGGTAACTGTAACAGCCCCATAAGTGCAATTATGTACTGAATACGTAAGTATGGAAATGTACTTATTACATTTAGTATTAAAATATTAAAACGTACTGTCTATTTGGAGGATGGGTTGTTTTATCATCAATGGGGTAGAACCTGACCGGTACAGTCTTTAAGCTAAGCAACTTACATATGTGGTTTGCTAGTCACAACTGATATTTATCCTCTACACCGCCCCCCATCCAATGGGCAGCAGTGGAGAGGTTAAAAACCACTCACTTACTACCTCTGGGAATTCTCATTATCTGCCGATGTAGACCTGACCAAATGTAAACTGCGTCAACAAAATTATTCGCACTCCCTCCGTCACTATGTGATGGAGTGCAAAAAGATACGTGAATTTAGAGACAATTGTATAACCAACGTTCCAGCGATGTGTATATATTTCATTGAAAATGATCTGCTACCAGAAATTTTAGCCAAATATCCCCAGTTTGCTAACTGTAGGTAGTAACTGAGTGATTGTAACCTATCCACCGCTGTCCACTGGATGGGGGGGGGGGCGGTGTGCAGGACAAACATATAAATTGAGACACTAGCTCTTCACATATGTCAGTTGCTTAATTTAGAACCTGTACTTGATGTCGATCTCGAACCCATTGTTGATGTGACGACTTATATTGAATTTTGTAACTAGCTCATCAAGATTGTAACTTGCTTAGCTAAATGAATTGTGGGGTTCAGTCCCTGAGCCCATTATGTGCCTCTGTAACCCTTTCCACTACCGCCCACAGGATGGGTATGGGGTGCATAATAAATGAACTGAACTTACTACCTACAGTTACCAAACTGGGGATCCAACGCTAAAATTTCTGGTATTACTGAATATAGATTATTGTAAATGAAACCGTTACATTTGTTTAACATTCGTAATATAATTGTCTCTAAATTCATATATATTTTTGCACAGCATCACATAGTGACAGAGGGTGTGGGAATAATTTTGTTGGCACAGTTTACATTTGGTCAGGTCTACGTCAGCTGATAATGAGAATTCCCAGAGATACTTGTAACCGAGTCTAAGCCGAGCAGTAGTAACATCTAGAAGTCTGCTGATTTTAATGGACGATAGTATGATGATAGATGGAATTATTGGTGTCGATTTCACTTTGCCTCAGATCTACAAGATTTTGTTGAAGTTCTTGGAATACTATTACTCTCAGACTGCTTATTGGCAATCCAAGGTTATAATTAACTCCTTTGAAGGCAGATTCTCTGACTAGTTCATCAGCTCAATCATGGTGTCCCCGTGGTGTAGGGGTAAGACGTTCGTCTGGCGTTTCGCGAGAGCTTTGTCCTGGGTTCGTATCTTGGCCGGGGACGATTTACTGGGCGCAAATCCTTACCTGCAGCCTCTGTTTAACTCAGCAGTAAAATGGGTACTTGGTTGTTAAACGATTTTTTTTTGGGGGGGAGGGGTCGTATTCCAGGAAACATGGGATTAAGGACTTGCCTGAAACGCTACACATACTAGTGGTTGTACAAGAATGTAAGAACTCTTGCATATATAAATAAAAAAAAAATCATGCATTCGGAGGACAACATGAGATGGAATTCAGTCAGAAAATTAATTTGGTCGAATAGTCTTGTATACGAATGGTCCTGATAGTACAGTTGCAGTCAGTAAACAATGAGTTTTGTTTGTATGTACTCGCTAAATACAGTCGTTTGTAATGTACAGTCTTGTTTGTAATGTACAGTCGCGTTTGTAATGTACAGTCGTGTTTGTAATGTACAGTCGCGTTTGTAATGTACAGTCGTGTTTGTAATGTACAGTCGTGTTTGTAATGTACAGTCGTGTTTGTAATGTACAGTCGTGTTTATAATGTACAGTCGTGTTTGTAATGTACAGTCGTGTTTGTAATGTACAGTCGTGTTTGTAATGTACAGTCGTGTTTATAATGTAAAGTCGTGTTTGTAATGTACAGTCGTGTTTGTAATGTACAGTCGTGTTTGTAATGTACAGTCGCGTTTGTAATGTACAGTCGTGTTTGTAATGTACAGTCGTGTTTGTAATGTACAGTTGTGTTTGTAATGTACAGTTGTGTTTGTAATGTACAGTCGTGTTTGTAATGTACAGTTGTGTTTGTAATGTACAGTCGCGTTTGTAATGTACAGTCGCGTTTGTAATGTACAGTCGTGTTTGTAATGTACAGTCGTGTTAGTAATGTACAGTCGTGTTTGTAATGTACAGTCGTGTTTATAATGTACAGTCGTGTTAGTAATGTACAGTCGTGTTTGTAATGTACAGTCGTGTTTGTAATGTACAGTTGTGTTTGTAATGTACAGTCGTGTTTGTAATGTACAGTCGTGTTTATAATGTACAGTCGTGTTAGTAATGTACAGTCGTGTTTGTAATGTACAGTCGTGTTTGTAATGTACAGTTGTGTTTGTAATGTACAGTCGTGTTTGTAATGTACAGTCGTGTTTATAATGTACAGTCGTGTTAGTAATGTACAGTCGTGTTTATAATGTACAGTCGTGTTTGTAATGTACAGTCGTGTTTGTAATGTACAGTCGTGTTTGTAATGCACAGTCGTGTTTGTAATGTACAGTCGTGTTTGTAATGTACAGTCGTGTTTGTAATGTACAGTCGTGTTTGTAATGCACAGTCGTGTTTGTAATGTACAGTCGTGTTTGTAATGTACAGTCGTGTTTGTAATGTACAGTCGTGTTTGTAATGTACAGTCGTGTTTGTAATGCACAGTCGTGTTTGTAATGTACAGTCGTGTTTGTAATGCACAGTTGTGTTTGTAATGTACAGTCGTGTTTGTAATGTACAGTCGTGTTTATAATGTACAGTCGTGTTAGTAATGTACAGTCGTGTTTGTAATGTACAGTCGTGTTTGTAATGTACAGTTGTGTTTGTAATGTACAGTCGTGTTTGTAATGTACAGTCGTGTTTATAATGTACAGTCGTGTTAGTAATGTACAGTCGTGTTTATAATGTACAGTCGTGTTTGTAATGTACAGTCGTGTTTGTAATGTACAGTCGTGTTTGTAATGCACAGTCGTGTTTGTAATGTACAGTCGTGTTTGTAATGTACAGTCGTGTTTGTAATGTACAGTCGTGTTTGTAATGCACAGTCGTGTTTGTAATGTACAGTCGTGTTTGTAATGTACAGTCGTGTTTGTAATGTACAGTCGTGTTTGTAATGTACAGTCGTGTTTGTAATGCACAGTCGTGTTTGTAATGTACAGTCGTGTTTGTAATGCACAGTTGTGTTTGTAATGTACAGTCGTGTTTGTAATGTACAGTCGTGTTTATAATGTACAGTCGTGTTTGTAATGTACAGTCGTGTTTGTAATGCACAGTTGTGTTTGTAATGTACAGTCGTGTTTGTAATGTACAGTCGTGTTTATAATGTACTCGCTACACAGTCGTCTTCGTTCTTGACACACAATCAAGACTTCTGGTTTTGCATCCCGAGGGGAAAAGAAATGGTTAGGCGCCCTCATGACCTCCTGCCCCTGTCTATACCCTCATGGTTAGGCGCCCTCATGACCTCCTGCCCCTGTCTATACCCTCATGGTTAGGCGCCCTCATGACCTCCTGCCCCTGTCTATACCCTCATGGTTAGGCGCCCTCGTGACCTCCTGCCCCCTGTCTATGCCCTCATGCCTATTTACCTAGCAGTAAATAGGCACTGATGAGTTAGCTTGTTATGGGGTTGCATCCTGGGGAGGGTGAGTGACCCTAAGGGTGGAGGGAGTAACCTCAATATAAGCCTAACATGTACTGTATGTATAAACTGGCTTCATGTTCCCCGACACAATGAATTATTAATAATTATAATCTGACAATCGGACATTTCTCCCCCCTCCCACCCACCACCACCCCCTGTCCCAAACAGCCCCGGTATGGCAAGAGCCCAGTTCTATCCGCATGTCCTAGCCCCAGTCCTAGCCACATGTCCTAGCCCCAGTACTAGCCACATGTCCTAGCCCCAGTCCTAACCGCATGTCCTAGCCCCAGTCCTAGCCACATGTCCTAGCCCCAGTCCTAGCCGCATGTCCTAGCCCAGTCCTAGCCACATGTCCTAGCCCCAGTCCTAGCCGCATGTCCTAGCCCCAGTCCTAGCCACATGTCCTAGCC
Source organism: Procambarus virginalis (assembly GCA_020271785.1). Lineage (NCBI taxonomy): Eukaryota > Metazoa > Arthropoda > Malacostraca > Decapoda > Cambaridae > Procambarus > Procambarus virginalis. Next base: position 22,081 of record WNGS01011014.1, read on the forward strand.
CCAGTCCTAGCCGCATGTCCTAGCCCCAGTCCTAGCCACATGTCCTAGCCCCAGTCCTAGCCGCATGTCCTAGCCCCAGTCCTTGCCACATGTCCTAGCCCCAGTCCTAGCCGCATGTCCTAGCCCCAGTCCTTGCCACATGTCCTAGCCCCAGTCCTAGCCACATGTCCTAGCCCCAGTCCTAGCCACATGTCCTAGCCCCAGTCCTAGCCACATGTCCTAGCCCCAGTCCTAGCCGCATGTCCTAGCCCCAGTCCTTGCCACATGTCCTAGCCCCAGTCCTAGCCGCATGTCCTAGCCCCAGTCCTAGCCGCATGTCCTAGCCCCAGTCCTAGCCGCATGTCCTAGCCCCAGTCCTAGCCGCATGTCCTAGCCCCAGTCCTAGCCGCATGTCCTAGCCCCAGTCCTAGCCGCATGTCCTAGCCCCAGTCCTAGCCACATGTCCTAGCCCCAGTCCTAGCCGCATGTCCTAGCCCCAGTCCTAGCCGCATGTCCTAGCCCCAGTCCTAGCCGCATGTCCTAGCCCCAGTCCTAGCCGCATGCCCTAGCCCCAGTCCTAGCCGCATGTCCTAGCCCCAGTCCTAGCCGCATGTCCTAGCCCCAGTCCTTGCCACATGTCCTAGCCCCAGTACTATCCGCATGTCCTAGCCCCAGTCCTAGCCGCATGTCCTAGCCCCAGTCCTAGCCGCATGTCCTAGCCCCAGTCCTAGCCGCATGTCCTAGCCCCAGTCCTAGCCACATGTCCTAGCCCCAGTCCTAGCCACATGTCCTAGCCCCAGTCCTAGCCACATGTCCTAGCCCCAGTCCTTGCCACATATCCTAGCCACATGTCCTAGCCGCAGTCCTAGCCGCATGTCCTAGCCCCAGTCCTTGCCACATATCCTAGCCACATGTCCTAGCCGCAGTCCTAGCCGCATGTCCTAGCCCCAGTCCTTGCCACATATCCTAGCCACATGTCCTAGCCCCAGTCCTAGCCACATGTCCTAGCCCCAGTCCTTGCCACATATCCTAGCCCCAGTCCTAGCCGCAGTCCTAGCCGCATGTCCTAGCCCCAGTCCTTGCCACATATCCTAGCCACATGTCCTAGCCGCATATCCTAGCCACACGTCACAACGACACAAATCACATAATTCCTCACTGGGAACAATGTTCTGAAGCAGCAGCCCAGCATCCTGGCCACTATTGGGGAGTTTGAGTAAGGTCTTGAGGAGCTGTGTTTTGGTTTGTGTCATGGCGGACTACGGCACTAATATCTTTATGCTCAGCGCGACACTCTCTTGCCCCCACACCTCTCCTTACCTTCTTTTGTTTTTTATTATTATCATTAACAAGTTCAGGTATACACAGCAATGTGCTGCTACCTTATTCTGTATGAAAGATTACACAATGTAGATATAAAACTAGCTATAAGTTCATCTTTTTAGTAGTTATAAGCATTTTTTCGAACATATTTATAAAAAAAAAATTGCAAACAGCTCTCTTCCTACTTTGTGAAAGCATATATTAAGTCTCTGCCAGTTTGGCTTCCATTTCCAAAAGAGTTCAACGAAGCCATTATTAGATGAACAAATCCACAAGGGCCGTGACGAGGATTCGAACCTGCGTCCGAGAGCATCTCAGATGCTGCCTTAATCGACTGAGCTACGACATGGTCAAAAAAGCTGAAACCGAAGTTCTACTGAACTTACTGGATCCTGCAGCCTCTCCGAGACACAAACCAGGGTTTTACACAACTCCCTCCATGCACTCGAGCAATTATACAAGCTGGTCAACAAACAGTATTGTTTGAAAATAGCAAGATATGGGTGACCTTCATGGTGGAGAGGTGGCTGTCGTTTACAGGAATGAACTTAACAGTGACAGCGGTCAAGGAAGGGTTCTGCTCGTTAATGCTGGTGACGACGTCGGTGGAAGCTTTTTCAGAGAGTAGGGAGCTCACTCTCCGAACAAACACCATCCTGGCTGCTAGGTAGTGACGTGGTGATCATGTGCGCCTCCTCAAGAGCAGCGAGGATGGTGGGGTTGAACAGATCCTGTAATGCTGCGGCACTGCTGAACAGCAGCTGGGGTCCTCCGTCGTCGACGACGTCCAGTGGTGCAACAGGAGTTGTTGTACTGATCAAGTCCATGATCTCTGACCGGGTAAGGGTCTGGTCCCCCTCTGAATCGCTGCTTGATCCCGTAGATCATAGTACACAGACTTAGTACCAGAGGGTTGCACTTTGCTTAACAGGAACACCAACGTTCACCACAGGCTTACCGGACATAGGAGGAGTCTGTTTGGGTTTAGTAGTTTCATTATTGCCTTTATATTGAGCCTTCCCACATCTATCTATGGTATGTCCATAGAGTTTGCAATACTTACAATACAATTGAGAGCTCGCTTGATCTGTATTCACTTTATCGTAACTGTACCAAGACTTCTTACTGGGAGGTGGTGTTAGCCGGTGGATGAGGCTGTAAGTGTCAGCCGACTTTGCACATTTGATGTAGTCGGTTTCTTCTTTATCTGCTAAATATAAACGGACGGGAGGAGGTACTCGTCTCAAGAATTCTTCAACTAGCATCACGTTGACGAGTTCTGAAAATGTAGAGACATGTGCTGCTTCCAGTCATTTCATGAAATATCTTTTCTTTGTATTGGTAAATTCTAGAAAGGTGGTGGTACTTGCCTTTAGATAATCACGGAATTTTCGTCTGTAGCTTTCGTTGGAGAGAAGGTAGGCGTCCAAAACTGCTTGCTTCAGGGTCTGGTAGTCATTCTCAGACGCTAAGGTACTGAGAGTAACTGCAGCTCTACCTACGAGATGCACTCTGAGAAGGGTAGACCATTGATCTGCAGGCCAGCTAAGTTTTTTAGCTAGGGTCTCAAAAGTGGTGAAAAACACGTCGATTTCTGTCTCAACGAATGGTGGCATTAACTTACTTGCATGGGAGACATTAAAACTTATGGGAAGACTAGCTGTAGCTTTTTGGCGCTGATTGTGGTGTGTAGTTTCCAAAGCGAGTTCTTGTTGACGACACGCTATAGCCATATCAGCTTGCTTCTTATCATCATCGCGTTGCATCTCCAGGTGACGTTGTCTTGCTTCAAGCTGTACTCGCTCACGCTCTTGGAGTAGGGCCGTCTCACGTTCCTTGAGGGCCACCTCTTGTTCATGTTCTTCTTTCTTTATGGCAGCCTCTCGTTCCCTTATTTGTAGAGCTTCTTTTTGTTGATCCCGCTCTATGTTTGCTAGTTCGAGCTTCAATTTCATAGCTGCCAGAGCATGTTTATCTGCAGTAGAATAATTTTCATGAGTTTCAGAGTCAATCTACCCTTAACTAAGAGGTGATCGAATATTAAATTATGCAAGTCATTTTTGTTGGCTCCATGGGGAACATCTAATTGATACTCGTGTGCAAGAGTTTGTAATTCGGTCCTCTTGGCACGACTTAAGTTCTCTATTTCACCTGCTGGATCGTTACGAAAGCTGGGAGACGAAACATGGTGAAAATAGCAAATAAATGTACAATGAATATACTTGTATGGTAAGTGTCAGTAACAGGATGACGTGGCAACTGGTAACTATCCTGTGGAATTTTAATCGTTAACAATTTACGTTAATTTTAGCATGGTAAATGATTAGGCAATGAAAATCGCAGGAAATCTTCTACCCGGTACTCAATGTAAGAGAATAAGGGCAAGAAAATCCTACTAAATAAATGAAACCGATAGTTTCTAAAACTAATGAAACATTTAATTGTTTCAAAAGTGAATAAGGTAGTCCAAGAATGTAGGCATACCTTGCCGAGTCTCTATAGGACAGAAGCAAGGGTTTTCCCACTAAATGAAATATGATTCTTACAGAATTAGCGAACTTTTGTGCTCTGAAAAAAGAAAGCTAATTCCTTACCTAAGTAAATATCATAATCTCTGACAGACGTGTAGGGGTGCGAGTATCAACTCGTGACGAGAACTACTGTTAAGGTTCCAACTCAGCAACGTAGTCCGTGCTAGAGGAACTATGGCCCTCTGTATCCTCCTTCGGTCGGATTGCAGAAGATAGGATGCTTTGACCCGAAGACAAATCAAAGTACCAGGGTACCAAAACGATGATCTGCCGAAATGTGAGAAATATCCTAGGGACAAAAGGTGGTAAACACGAGTAATAACACGGAGGGAGGGATGACCAATTAAGAGAATGACTGAGGCCTACAGTCACCACTTAATCCAAAGTTATCCAACACTCACCATATGCTATTCTCGGAATGCACAATACACACAGCACCATATAAATATGAAAAGTAATGAAAATATTGAAAAGCAACTGTATCAAAGCCAAGTACACTTACCACAAATTGATATTCTAGTACCTGAGTGAAGCTCCGTGGACAGGCCCCCATTAAATGTGACGGGAAAGTGTAGGAGTGTAGATGTTTGGCAGTCCTCCTAATGGCTGGTGTCAATACCTATCACATTTACAAAAAAAAGAGACTGCTTGGCTGTTGTCTGTGGTAAAGTAAGGGAAGACACGCAAAACACATAGTATGAACAATGAAACTTTAATTAACTGGAAAGCAAATTAATAACAAAGTCAATCCCTTGGCTATGTACAGTGCAAACAAACAAGTCAAAAAATATAACATAAAAAATGAAGAACAGGGATAAATTACTCTAGTAATAATATAAAGACAAAATGCAATAAACAGGTGCTGAATATATAGCTCTAGCTGGTAATCTCCACCGATAAACAAGCGTGTATCAGTTGGTTGTTCACAGCTTGAGAGCACAAGGATATTCTGATTTCAATGGCTGGTTCAAGCCCAGACATCGACTCAGGTAGAGGGCGCTGAGGTGCAGAGGTGCAGGTGTGCAGTTGGTGGGTCACCAATCAGAAGCAGGCAGGCTGGGAATGGTAGTTTGCTGGTTGACGACGAGTGGCGAGCCAGCATGGAGGGAGTGTGGAATTGGGGGTACGTTTTCCTTACTGGTCAAAACGTTTTGTGCTACTGGTAGATGTGTCTTGAAGGTAGCATCTTATTCTTGTATATATGTAAGTAACCTTATGTAGGGAAGAGCAGGCTCAATCTCTCTTGAAAGAGATTATCGTCACAACTCTCCCCCGAAGCCTGCTCTTACGGGTTAAGTTACTTCTTCAGATGGTAGAGTGGTAGGTGGAGCTGCCTCTACCTCATAGATTCTGGAGAGGGCGTCTGCTATGATGTTGTCTGAACCCTTGATGTAGAAGATCTCCAGGTTGAAATTCTGCAGATATAAAGCCCATCGTAGAAGTCGTTGATTGTTGAATTGGGCTTGCTGCAACAATGTATTAACTCATAATCACAATATCTCTGTAATCAACCTGAACGTTAGATCCCTAGGTAAACATTTCGATGATGTTAGTGCCTTGATTGAAACTGTTGACAACAAATTCTCTTTTATTATACTTACTGAAACGTGGTTGAAAGAGGACACTACTCAACTCTTTAACATGCCTAACTACTCGGCAATTCACAACTGTCGTCAAATTCAGAGAGGTGGTGGTATTGTTCTTTACTACCACCATGAACTTACATGCTTAGAAGAAATTAGAACTAGAGACTCCTGTGGGGAGTATATCTTCGCTAGCTTCAGAGTCAAGGGTGCCGAGTCTGTCCTGTCTGTGGGTGCAGTCTATAGAATCCCTAACACTGATGTATCCGAATTCAACTCAAACCTCAGAAACCTAATACTCAATAACAGACTGAACAAAAACCATCTAATTATCACAGGGGACTTTAATATTGACCTCTGCGAGCCTGAACACCCTACTACTGTTAGCTTCCTTAACTGTATGAATTCCTGCTTCCTCATACCCTTAATCACTAGACCTACTAGAATCACTGATAGTACTGCCACGTCTCTTGATCACATCTGGACAAACTTAACCTCTCCACTTACTTCAGGTATAATCACCGATAGCACTACAGACCATTACCCCACATTTCTCTTAACTAACATTAGCAAACCACCTCTAGAATCAAGGAAGCTAAGTTTTAGGCTGCACAATGAAACTGCATTAGCCAATTTTATAACTGCTGCTGATAATGTCAATTGGGAGTCCGAGTTAGGTAACATAGGGGACATCAACCTAGCAGTGCAATCTTTTCTTCAAAAAACTCTTAGCCTTTATAACACCCACTGTCCTATGCTTACAAAACAAGTCACAACCAAAAGGCTTAACAATCCCTGGCTAACAAAGGGAATACTTAAATCCATTAATAAAAAACATGACCTTGAGAAGAAGTATAGATTAGGTATTGTCTCCAAAGAATTCTCAAAGAATTACTCATTATTGCTATCTAAGATAATTAGACGAGCTAAAACTAAATACTTCGAGGATAAATTTACCCAAATAAGGAGAAACATTAAAAAAACCTGGAGCACAATTTCACAAATATTGGGATCAAAGAAGATTCTAAATAACAAACATACACTCCTGTCCAATAACGATGGTCAGCTTTCAGCCTCTGATTCTGCTATGGAGTTCAATAGGTTCTTCTCTTCTATTGGTTCTTCCCTTGTGAACGATATTCCTTCCTCCAGTACTGGTGTTAACGACTATCTTACAAGTAACTATCCACAGTCTCTGTACTTAAAGCCTATTAATTCCACTGAAGTCAATGAGATAATCCTTTCCCTTAAAACCAAGTCTAGTGCCCTTGAGGAAATACCAACTTTAATTTACAAAAAAGCCTCCAGAACTTTAGCCCCTGCAATTGCATTGCTCTTCAACAAGTCACTTGAACTCCAAACCTTTCCAGATATTCTAAAAAAAGCGAGAGTAACCCCGGTACACAAATGTGGTGATCTCACAGATGTTAACAACTACAGACCTATATCAATCCTGCCTAACCTGTCAAAAATATTTGAGAAATTAACCTACAAGCAGCTTTACTCTTATCTAGCCAAACACAATATACTTAGCTCTTGCCAATATGGCTTCAGACCCAAAAATAGCACTAATGATGCACTTATTAGTATGATTAACTTGATTCATACAGCTCTTGATAAAAATGAGTTCCCTGTTGGGTTATTTGTGGACCTGCGAAAGGCTTTTGACACTGTCAACCACCAAAACCTTCTTCTTAAATTACATCATTATGGAGTCAGAGGACACTCCCTGCAATACCTCAAATCCTACCTTACTGACAGGCTCCAGTATGTTTCTGTGAATAATTCAATTTCTCCCACCCTACCCATCAACATTGGTGTTCCTCAGGGCAACATACTTGGCCCTCTCCTCTTTCTCATCTACATTAATGACGTTCCTAATGCCTCCCAACATCTCAAACCAATTCTGTTTGCTGACGACACAACCTTCATTTACTCCAGTCCTGACCCCCTTGCTCTAAATGCCACAGTGAATACTGAGCTAGAGAAAGTCCATCTTTGGCTAACTGCTAACAAACTCACCCTTAACATTGACAAAACTTTTTATATTCTGTTTGGCAATAAATCCTCTAATCATATAAATCTCAAAATAAACAATACCCAAATTTGTAACAAATTAGATGGCAAATTCCTTGGCATTCTCATTGACCACAAGCTGAATTTCCGGGGACACATTCTAAATATATCTAAAAAAGTTTCAAAAACTGTTGGCATTCTTTCTAAGATCAGATATTATGTACCCCGCCCTGCCCTGGTGACTCTCTATTACTCCCTCATCTATCCATATCTCAACTATGGTATTTGTGCTTGGGGTTCTACTACCCAAAATCATTTACGTCCTCTAATCACTCAACACAAAGCTGCTATTAGGACAATATCCAACTCTGGCCCCAAACATCATTCGGTACCCCTACTCAAATCTCTGAATATGTTAGACATTAAGTCACTTCACATTCTCTCATGGGTATTATACATATATAAAACGATGAACTGTAATACCAATCCTGACCTCAAAAGCTTCATAGAAGGTTGTAACAGAACCCATAAGCACCACACCAGACATAAATACAGTTTTGATATTCCTAGAGTACGACTTAATCTAACTAGAAATGCTTTACAAATCAAGGGACCCAGAATGTGGAATGACCTTCCCAACCATGTTAAAGACTGTGCCTCTCTCAACCAGTTTAAGAGAAAAACGAAGAAATACCTAATAAATTCCCTGTAACCTGCCTTACCCCTCTATTGTCAACCAATGTCTGTTTTTGTTTTAAATGACACTGTTTTGTCGACCGAATTGCATTTGTGCTGCTTTTTCAGCCATGTTCCCCCTTCTTAACTGTTTTGTTTTTCTCAACTCATTTTATTCCTTATGCTCAATTAGTCTTAAGCCTTAGTCATTTAAGTTTTTCATGCCCGAAACGCTTTGCGTAATAGTGGCTTTAGGCATTGTATGTACTAGCCCTATCTATTTACTCCATCACTCTGTACAATCACTTTTATGTATGTACCTTACCTAAATAAACATTTTTATTTTTTTTTGAAGCGTAGGGGATTGTGGTCCGCGTAGATGGTGGTAGACCGAGCACCTTGTAGGTAAGATGCAAAGTGCTATAAATTCAGGACGATGGAGAGTAGCTCCTTTTCGATAGTGCTGTAATTCTTCTGGTGTGGTTTTAACTTGTAGCTGTAGTAGCTAACAGGTAGAACCTCCTCGCCTCGTTGCTGCATCAGGACACCTCCGATGCCGGTACCACTGGCGTCGACATGGAGGATGAAAGGCTTCGTGATATCTGGCGAGGCGAGAATAGGATTAGAACAGAGCAGAGATTTAAGTTGTTCAAAACCAATGGTTTGCTGAATGGTACAATGATACTGTTGCTTGGGGCTGGTTAAAGTGATCAATGGTGTCGCTACCGTACTAAAATTCTTCACAAACCTACGGTAGTAGGAGGCAAGACCAATGAAGCGCAGGAGCTGCTTCCTGGTGGTAGGCTGTGGGTAATGCTGGATGGCTTGAGTGTGTATGTTTAACGGAGCTAAGCTGCCACTCCCTATCACATGACCAAGATAACGCATTTTACCTTTAGCAAAGGTGGACTTGCTCAAGTTGATGGTAAGGGCCGGCTGTCAGGAGCTTGGCGAACAATTGTTGCAGCTGGAGCAGATGTTCGTTCCAGGTGTTAGTTGCCACAACGATATCATCCAAGTAGGCGTAGGTGTTATCTAAGCCATAAATGACGCGGTTGACACCTCGCTGGAAGGTGGCCGGGGCATTACATAGTCCAAATGGAAGACGTTCATATCTGTTGTTATAAATGATGGTGGGCTTGCTATGGGGGAACTGGTACTATTAAGGGGTAAGGGTAAGTAGAATACAGAGGTATCAAATATGGGAGAACTAAAAGGCCCGGCCCCCAAAATAAAATATCCACAGTAATAAATACTTGCTACTAAACCCTGTTAGGTTAGAGGTAGATCGTTGTACTCCCACACAGGAAGAAGGGATACTCTGTTCAAACTTACTTATTTATTAACCCCTTAACAACCCCCCCCCATACACAATCACACCAATAACAATATAATACAAACTTTACCACACAATCTTACGTTAAAAGCCTTGGTCCACATAGACAGGATACAAGGTTTTACACTGTACACAAGCTAGGGTAAAGCTCTACTATTAAACACTTGAAGTTAGAGTCAGCTTAGGGTAGGGAGACCACATGGTTCCACTGAGACCCCCTTTTAGAATAACTAATAAGGTACACAATTAAAAACACCTACTACACCCCAAGTATACTACTCTACACATAGAACATGGGTATGCCAGAATATAACAATAAAAAATCGCAAAGATGACTTAACCAGACGAAGACACAGAAATAAAGAACTAAGAGGAAGGAGAGGCACTTCCTTTCACCACAGCCAGCCAGCAGAGAAGGACGAGGGAGTCTCTCGTCTCCTTCTCAGACGGCTATGCTGCCGGCAGACTGTTCAACTAATCATACCGGCGCCCGATCAAGTTTACTTTACAAATGATTAGACAGTATTAGTAAACATAGTTGGTACCTATTTTATTATTTAATAATCAACCCCAAGCTCAATCTTTAAATACTCTTTGAGAAACAAGAATAGTCTTATGTCTGGCAGGGAAGATACGACATATGCAGCTCGCGAAGCGTGTTTACTATATGGTAGTTTATTAAGCTCAAATTTTGACCTCTGGTTTCCATCTAAATGACCCAGGGTCGTAACATCTGTAAAGGCCAAACGGAGTGGTGAAGGCAGATATTTCCTTAGCTCGCTCTGTCAAACATACTTGGTAATATCCTTTGAGTAAGTCTAGCTTCGACAAATACCGAGCATTACCAATGGCGTCAAGGATGTCATCTATTCTAGGTAAGGGGTACGCATCCTTGACAGTCACAAGATTCAATTTTCGATAATCGGTGCACAACCTCACTTTACCTTGCGGTTTCGGCACCAAGATGCAGGGTGAGGCCCAAGGGGACTCACAAGGGGTTGGCCAGCCCATGATCCAGGAGGTACTGTACTTCAGCACGCATGACTTCCTTTTTGCTCGGGCTGATTCGGTAGAAAGGTTGACGAATCGGCCGGGTGTCAGGGAGTAGCTGGATGCCGTGCTGAACCACATTACACTTCTGTGGATCATCGCTGAACAACTTCTGATGTTCCTTGAAGATTCTGATGAGAGGAGCACTATTACTGTCCTGTAAATAGGTATGAAGATCAGTTAGGATTTCCGAGTTGGAAGGCACTGACTCAGTGTTAGTGCTTTCGGGAGGAGAAGCAGGGAAGGTCTCACAGTGGAGGTATGAACCTTTAAATGTGGAGAATGATACCAATACAATGGGGGGAGTACCTTGCTACTGCTTCAGGAGGTTGACGTGGCACAGCTGGGTCTTCTGCCGCCTATCTGGAGTCTCAAGAATGTAGTTGTGGTTGTTTCTGCACTCCTTGATGCGGTAGGGTCCTGAAAACTTGCTTTGCAATGGAGAACCTGGGATAGGAAAATATGCCAACACGAAGTCTCCTAGTTTAAATTTCCTTATTTTGCTGCTTTGGTCGTAATGAGTCTTCATCCTCTCCTGAGCTTTCAATAGATTGTCATTAGCAAATTTACGTACTCTCTCTAGAATGTGTTGTAAGTTTTGAAGAAACTGGGGCACATTCTGGGGGTCACTGAAGGTGGCATTACATAGAGAGTCTTTAAAAGCTTAGAGAGGAGTACGGCACTTACGTAAGTAGAGCATCTCATAAGGAGATACCCCTAGAGACTAATTGGGGAGACTTCTGAAAATGCACATAATGAGGCCAAGTTGTTTATCCCAGTCCTTCAAGGTTTCATTGCAAAATTTCTTCAGGAGTGCTTTAATAGTCTGATGACTACGTTCAAGAGAACTCTGTGAACCAGGATGATAGGGGCTGGACAATACCTGTGTGATATTGAACTCTTCCAGTATCTTCTTGAAGAGATCGCTGGTGAGGTTGGTGCCACAGTCACTTTGAACCTCTCTTGGAAAACCATACTGGGTGAAGATCTTCAATAGTTGTTTCACCACAGTAGCAGCCGTAATGTTCTTTACTGGAACTGCTATGGGGAATCTGGTGGTAGGACACAGGATAGTTAGTATATAGGCGTTGCCAGAACTGGTCAGGGGTAAAGGACCAACACAGTCTATGATGAGTCTGTGGAAAGGTTCTGCAGGCACCTGGATAGGAGTCAATGGAGCCTGGGGAATAGAGATGTTAGGTTTACCTGCCATCTGACATGTATGACACTGTTGCACGTACTGTTTGACGTCTTTAACCATACCTGGCCAGTAGTAGTCTTGTCTGATTCCGTGGTAGGTTTTGTTAAAACCATAGTGAGAAAGTGCTCCATGGGCCAGGTGTAGAATATCGGGCTGTAGGCTGGTGGGAACCACTAGTTGTTCGACATTGGCCCAATCGTCATCCTCATTCAGCTTACTGGGTCTGTACCTGCGGTAGAGCAGCTGATTCTCTAGGAAGAACCCAGGAATACTGTCAGGTTGAGTTTCAGCCTGGAAGAATAATGGTGTTAATGAAGGATCTTCCCTCTGTAACGTACGGAACTCCAACATAGTAAGATTCGGTGGTAGATTCTAAGGGTCTTTAGGGATAGCGGTAGCAGTAGAGTCAGCTGGTTGCGGTCGTGCAGCTTGTGCACGGGTGGTCACCTCAACCGGAGGAGAAACTTCATCACTTTCTTGGATCTCTGCTGGAACATACTCAAAGATGGGGTTATCCATTACAGAGGTACACACCTGGGGTTTGTCCATGATGATCAGGTTGGACGGTTGCAGATCTTCTGCCAAGTCGTTGCCCAGGAGAAGTTGCACTCCAGGCATGGGAAAAGGATTTTCCCTGATGGCGACTTGGACTTCACCGGTCACGAGAGAACAATCCAGGTGAACTCTGGCGAGTGGATACGGAGTGGTAGCAGTGAGGTCAGTGATAAGGACGGTTTCCCGGTGTATGTGATGTTAGGCACAGCTGATTTCAATATTATGGACTGAAGAGCCTCTGTGTCCCTCAAGATCTTCAATTTGAAACGTCCCTCCGAATCTGTACCGTTGGGAGAGGCAGTTCCAGGATACAGGTGTTTACTGAAGAGAGAAAGATCATTAACAGGAACACCAACATTCATGACAGGCTTACCGGACATAGGAGGAGTCTGTTTAGGTTTAGTAGTTTCATTATTACCTTTGTATTGAGCCTTCCCACATCTATCTATGGTATGTCCATAGAGTTTGCAATACTTACAATACAATTGAGAGCTCGCTTGATCTGTACTCACTTTATCGTAACTGTACCAAGACTTCTTACTGGGAGGTGGTGTTAGCCGGTGGATGAGGCTGTAGGTGTCAGCCGACTTCGCACATTTGATGTAGTCGGTTTCTTTTTATCTGCTAAATATAAACGGACGGTAGGGGGTACACGTCTCAAGAATTCTTCAACTAGCATGAGGTTGACGAGTTCTGAAAATGTAGAGACATGTGCTGCTTCCAGTCATTTCATGAAATATCTTTTCTTTGCATTGGCAAATTCTAGAAAGGTGGTGGTACTTGCCTTTAGATAATCACGGAATTTTCGTCTGTAGCTTTCGGTGGAGAGAAGGTAGGCGTCCTAAATTGCTTGCTTCAGGGTCTTATAGTCATTCTCAGACGCTAAGGTACTGAAAGTAACTGCAGCTCTACCTGTGAGATGCACTCTGAGAAGGGTAGACCATTGATCTGCAGGCCAGCTAAGTTTTTTAGCTAGGGTCTCAAAAGTGGTGAAAAACACGTCGATTTCTGTCTCAACGAATTGTGGCATTAACTTACTTGCATGGGAGACATTGAAACTTACGGGAAGACTAGCTGTAGCTTTTTGGCGCTGATTGTGGTGTGTAGTTTCCAAAGCGAGTTCTTGTTGACGACACGCTATAGCCATATCAGCTTGCTTCTTATCATCATCGCGTTGCATCTCCAGGTGACGTTGTCTTGCTTCAAGCTGTACTCGCTCACGCTCTTGGAGTAGGGCCGTCTCACGTTCTTTGAAGGCCACCTCTCGATCTTGTTCTTCCTTCCTTATGGCAGCCTCTCTTTCCCTTATTTGTAGAGCTTCTTTCGCCAAGGCCGTCTCACGTTCCTGTTGTTCCTTCCTTATGGCAGCCTCTTCTTTCTTTATCTGGCGAGCTTCTTTTTGTTGTTCTCGCTCTATGTGTGCTAGTTCGAGCTTCAATTTCATAGCTGCCAGAGCATGTTTATCTGCAATAGGATAATTTTCGTTAGTTTCAGAGTCATCTTTCCCTTCATCTAAGAGGTGATCCAATATTAAATTATGTAAGTCATTTTTGTTGGCTCCATGGGGAACATCTAGTTGATACTCGTGTGCAAGAGTTTGTAATTCGGTCCTCTTGGCACGACTTAAATTCCCTATTTCACCTGCTGGATCGTTACGGAAAGCTAGGAGACGAAACATGGTGAAAATAGCAAATAAATGTACAGTGAATATACTTGTATGGTAAGTGTCAGTAACAGTATGACGTGGCAACTGGTAACTATCCTGTGGAATTTTAATCGTTAACAATTCACGTTAATTTTAGTATGGTAAATGATTAGTCAATCTAAATCACAGAAAATCTTGTACCCGGTACTCAATGTAAAAGAATAAGGGCAAGAAAATCCTACTAAATAACGAAACTGATAGTTTCTAAAACTAATGAAACATTTAATTTGCTTCAAAAGTGAATAAGGTAGTCCAAGAATGTAGGCATACCTTGCCGAGTCTCTATAGGACAGAAGCAAGGGTTTTGAAATATGATACTTACAGAATTAGCGAACTTTTGTGCTCTGAAAAAAGAAAGCTAATTCCCTACCTAAGTAAATATCATCATCTCTGACAGACGTGTAGGAGTGCGAGTGTCAACTGGTGACGAGAACTGTTGCCGAGGTCCCAACTCAGCAACGTAGTCCGTGCAAGAGGAACTATGGCCCTCTGTATCCTCCTTCAGTCGGATTGCAGAAGATAGGATGCTTTGACCCGAAGACAAATCAAAGTACCAGGGGTACCAAAATGATGATCTGCCAAAATGTGAGGAATATCCTTGTGCTTACAAGCTGTGAGCACCCAACTTTTTAAAAAAAAAATTATTTTGTTTACATGCAAGCATGCGTATAATTTACAATAAAAACAGAAACAAATATAACATAAAACAAAAGTACAAAGCACAAAGCACACATATGTACATGGACAAAGGAACAAATCAAGAGAAGACCAGCCAGAAGGGCTGACCACAAAACAAAAATGCATATACAAACATAACACAAAAATAAACACAGCGGAAGACAAACATAGGGGAAAACCCCAGAACAAAATGCACACAAAACAAGCCTGCTAACACCTGAAACACATACGGAGAGGCGAGAAACATACAAGAATAAGGATAATAACAATAAAGAAAACAGATCCGCCATAACAAACGAAAGGCAAAACAAAATGGCAAAACATAAAGAGCACACGCCAACAGCCTGAAGGGCACACAATATGACAAACAAGCGCACACGACATCCAGAACCGAACACACAAACACACAGGAACAGCACACCCACCCACCAGCCATACAAAGAGAACCCACAACACAAACCGGAGCACGCAGGAACCGGGAAACAAAAACCACCCCACCCACACACACCCCCATCTGCACCCCACAACCATGCACACAACATGAAACACAGAATACACAGAAATCATTTGCGAGGAACAATGTGAGAAATGTGCTTCTCCGGGAAAGAATCATGAGGATACTTCATCTTGTAAGCTTCCCAGACTAGATCTTCAAGGTTGGTAGGGTTTTTGATCCCCCGCTGCCGAGGGGGTATCATAAACTCAGGAACATCTATATCGGGCGGCATTGGCCAACGCTCGAGGTCACTGACGCAAGTCGCATAACGAGGCCGGAGAGCGCCAACCACGCCCTTCGAGGAAGCAGATGACACTGGAGAAGCGGACGAGGGCTGCCGAGTCTGCCACGCCGTCGCACACATCGGAGCAGGGGCCGGACGATGAGACGGTAGCACCTCCACGGAGACCGCAGGAGACACGGAAGAGACTGCTGGAGACGAAAGAGGCGGCATGACCGCTGCCGAGGAAATGGGTAACGAGGAAGGGGCCACAGAACACCCAGAGCGAGCATCCTTTCTCAACAACATCACCAGGCCACCCCGCTCACCACCAACCACAGCAGAGGGAACCACCCCCTACGAAGAACCGGAGCCATCCGACGCAGGCAACGCACCTGAAGCCGGACCCACAGACACCATACCAGAAGGGGAGGCCGAAACACCGGCACCGGCATCCTCAGGCAAGTGCACCTCCGCCACCACCGTAGTGTGCACCACAACCGGAGCCACCCCACCTTCAATGGAAGGACCACACTCGTCGAAGTCGCTAACTTCAGCCCACGGAGGAGAACCCCGGGAACGCTTAGGCTCAGGCCGCACATCATCAGACCCGGAGGCAGACTCAGCGACACGTGCAACACGAGCCAGGCGAACCGACGCATGCCGCAGTACGGCAGCACCTTCAACCACATGGGGCACCAGGCCAGGCACAGGAGGAAACGCTGGATCAACCCCAGCTCCCAGCACAGCCGGAACAGACGGCGAGGGTGCAGGGACCGGGACAGTCACAGCAGAGGAAGAACTGGAAGATGAGGGGTCCGAGCAGACGGCAGTCGGAAGAGGCTCAGGGACACCAGCCGGAGCAGGCTGTGCACCAGGCGAGGACACAACCTTCGGAGGAGATGCGACAACAACATGGGGCGCAACAGGCGGAGCAACAGCTGACACAGAGGGTCAGCCGAAGAGACGTCCCTCAGCCGAAGAGACGTCCACATCCACCGAATCATCCTCCACAGGAAACGGCGGAAAATCCTCCTCACTGAAGAGATTCACTGGCGCAATGGCAGGCGCAGAACAGTCAGCAGCCTGATGGCCCAAAAGGCCACAACGATAACACGTCCGCGGCTGGCAGGCGTAAAACACCCGAACGTTGTACCCCATAAGACTGCACAGAGGTCGGAATATCTGCCCGGAGTCTCATGCCCAAGGTGCGAATGTTAGTCCTCACACCCTTAAGTAGCCTGGATGACACCACGTTCACCCGCACAGTAACCACTGTGCCAAACCGGCCGAAATACCTCCGTAGCAGACCCTCCGGAAACTCCAAGAAAGCCCCATGCACACTAACATAGGTGAGTGCACCATTGCGATCAGAGAGGGGTCACAGTGCCTGCACCATCCGGCAGGGGTAATGTCCACCCCTCATATCGCCGAAGAAAATCGCGATATGCCAGCTCCTCCGTGAATTTCACTACTCGACCCAATAAATTGCTAAAACTGGGACAGATAGCAAATCACAAGCAAGCGCGATCTCTGGGTAACCGGCCCGCACAGAGAATTCAAGTCCCACAGACTGAGCCCTGACAATAGGAGGTAGAGGGGCCCCCATCGTAACTCCACGTCAACACAGGCGGGCAGACACACACCCGCCCCCAACCGGCCAAATTGGGAAACAACACAAACTGCCGGAGCGCCGATTCAACACGTTTGTCCCCTACCGAAGCTAGGGCCAGTTAGAGGAACAATGGCTCTCTGTATCCTCCTTCGGTCGGATTGCAGAAGATAGGGTGCTTTGACCCGAAGACAAATCAAAGTACCAGGGTACCAAAATGATGATCTGCCGAAATGTGAGGAATATCCTTGTGCTCTCAAGCTGTGAACACCCAACTGATACATGCTTGTTTATCGGTGGAGGTTCCCAGTTAGCGCTATATTCTCAGTACCTGTTTATTGCATTTTGTCTTTATATTATTCCTAGACTAATTTATCCCTGTTCTTCATTTTTTATGTTATATTTTTTGACTTGTTTGTTTGCACTGTACATTGCCAAGGGATTGCCTTTGTTATTAATTTGCTTTCCAGTTAATTAAAGTTTCATTGTTCATACTATGTGTTTTGCGTGTCTTCCCTTTCTTTACCACAGACAACAGCCAAGCAGTCTCTTTTTTTTGTAAATGTGATAAGCATTGACACCAGCCATTAGGAGGACTGCCGAACATCTACACTCCTACACTTTCCCGTCACAATATATATATATATATATATATATATATATATATATATATATATATATATATATATATGTATATATATATATATATATATATATATATATATATATATATATATATATATATATATATATATATATATATATATATATATATATAGGCAAGACAACAACATCTCTTTCCAGGCGATTAACGATGCATAAGCAACAGGGCTCTATCAAGGAACATATAATCTCTTCCCACAACCAAACCATCACCAGAGAAATCTTAACAAACAACACAGAAATCATTGATAGATACAGCGACAACAGGCGGCTTGACATCTGCGAGGCACTACACATCAAGAAGTCAACACCAGCAATCAACAGCCAATTAACACACAACTATATTCTACCCACTTCAAGACTTCGCTCCAATATAGAAACATCAAGAAATACGTGCCAATAGGCCTTCTGCAGTTACAGATCTATTCTTCCCTTTAGCTTATACCCATTGTTTCGTGTTCTGTGTTTGTTCTCACCTCACCCCAAACCATTGTAACATGTCACCTCACCCAAATGCATATATATATATTATATATATATATATATATATATATATATATATATATATATATATATATATATATATATATATATATATATATTGTCGTACCTAATAGCCAGAACGCACTTCTCAGCCTACTATTCAAGGCCCGATTTGCCTAATAAGCCAAGTTTCCCTGAATTAATATATTTTCTCTAAATTTTTTCTTATGAAATGATAAAGCTATCCATTTCATTATGTATGAGGTCAATTTTTTGGGGGGGAGTTAAAATTAACGTAGATATATGACCGAACCTAACAACCCTACCTAACCTAACCTAACCTATCTTTATAGGTTAGGTTAGGTTAGGTAGCCGAAAAAGTTAGGTTAGGTTAGGTAAGGTAGGTTAGGTTGTCGAAA
>WNGS01011016.1:24939-47020 GCA_020271785.1 Procambarus virginalis
CCCGTGGGGCAGGGTTATTAGTGATATCCTGAGGTCTGTATAATCACTGGTGATTAATTTGCATGGTTATGGAGCCATTTCCATATTTCATTTGCATGTTGCATGTATTATGTTGTGTGGTGAGTCAGTAGATGTGATCGCTGA
The DNA here is from genome assembly GCA_020271785.1 of Procambarus virginalis. NCBI lineage: Eukaryota > Metazoa > Arthropoda > Malacostraca > Decapoda > Cambaridae > Procambarus > Procambarus virginalis. The sequence goes on from WNGS01011016.1 coordinate 25,084, forward strand.
CTGATTGCCTATGATGTCATTAGCATGGGGGGCATGCTGACGGTATCATTATGTGCAGGTTTGTGCAGTGTTATCAGGTATACATTATTACTGTCCTAGGAACTGTGTTGAGGATTTAAGGGACCCTTTGAGTATTCAGGGAATCTCAGTCACTTAATGGAGCGAGCAATTGTTAATTTGCCTAATTATGGGAGAATTAGTGCCAGCTGTCCGCGTAGAGCGACGGTGCCTTATATTAACGTAAAATTGTCTTGCTGAAGCCCCGGGATCGGGCGATCTTTTGCAACGTTTGCAAGATTAGAGGGGCAGTAATATGGGTATACCTTGATTGTTGCAAAACCGTGTCATTACTGTGTGGGCATAGTAATAACGAGTTGCAGTAGTCGCAACGTATGTGGCAGTGCTATTTTATGTTGTTTGCATGCCATTATATGTGTGACCTATGTAACCTTAGGGTTACTTTGTTTCTTTAAGTTGTGTTGAGAACTTGAGGATTCAGTGAGTTAATTAGGGGTAATTAACTTGATAAGGGGGTGCACACTTGAAGGTTGAATGAGTGAGTGCTGTTATGGGAGAACAGTGTGAACTTGAGCTTGTGGGAATACGTTCCGGTGCAATTAATTGCGTGTGACAATTAATTGACCACTCTAGCTAATTATGTAATTAGCATTCTCATCATGAATTCACGTAGTGGGAGAGGATCTGTCAGAGTCTGTCAGTGATAGTGTTAACGTCAGTTGCTCGAGACTAACTGCCTTTCGGGGTTAGGGCAATTAGTGGCTCATGATAATTAGTGGAGTAATTAACGTCTGGAGTCTTGAGGACTCAGATGACTCGGTAAAGCGAGGTCATGGGGTTAGCATAATACGTTATATTAATCATATTCTGTCTGGTGACAGTGGATTAAGTTGCACTCATTGTTAATTAGTAATTAACTCCTCTTCCGTGAATTCACAGTGTTTGATGAGACCTGCTTAGGCAGTGCGGAGTGAGACGTATTTATGTATGATTAATTATCGGTCCTGGTGACAGTTAATTAATTGCTCGAGGTTAATTAGGGTATTAGCACTCATAGTAAGTAAAAGTAATAATGATACACAGACTGTTGAGAAGCCACCCACTTGGGGTAGGCTTAGTTAACGTAACTCAATGGGATGTAATTAGTGGTCCGTTTGACCTTAATTAAGAATTACTCACTGAATACTTGCAAGGAGTCAAGTGTGATGTAATTTAAGAGTTTGAGTTATTGTGACAAGAGGACTTGTGTTAACGTAGAGTACTATCATGTTTTGTCTAGCGTGAGACACTTGTTTGTGATTAAAGTAGTACTTGTTGCTGACTGCTGTGTCAGTCAATTTCCATCATTATTCACATAATCAATGTTGTAATTGATTAAGGCAATTTCTTTTGGTTATCGTCTAGTGACGAGGGTAAAGTAACTTAGGGATGAGTGGAGCTGTGTCCCAGAATCCCACCTTGCCTGACTTTGTTCACTTAGTTGTGATAGGGGAGTCACTGTTAGACTACCCACCTGATTACGGGGGTCGCTCCTGTTGGCGGGAGGACCTTAAGCTTGTGATTAGAGTAGCTGCCACTAGGAAGCCGTGTCACTATTGATTGCTTGCTTGTGTCATCAGTGGATAACTTTGTTCAGTTAGTTCATGTTGTCAGCCGAAGTGTCAGCAGGATGGAGCCTGCTGTCATTTCTCGAGGGGCTGTTGAATAGCTGTGTTGCAAATGCCACTGGTTGGACTTAACGTAATTAAATCACTCGCTGTGGTGTAATTAGTCTGTGATATTTTTCTTTGAATTTGCAATATTGCGTCATCAGTGGGCACACTGTGTTCAGGTTAGTTCAGTATGCAGCCACACAGCAAGGGTTGCTATTTAGCTGTTGGTTATGGTGCCACTGGATGGACATTAACGTAAAGATTAATTTGAGGAGGGGTGCTGGAGTTGCCAGTGAACCCATTAGTTATTGATGTCATTGAAAGGCTACTGATTTGATTGCATTGCAACCGCTATTGCAGGTGTAGACTGCACTGAGGCGTAGAACAGTTAGGAGGTTACTGGAGACGTGTTTCAGAACTCACTGTGTCATTTGTTGTAATTGTGATTATAGATCTGTTAGTTCTGGCTGCTTGTTGATTCCTCTGTGGGCACGCTTATGTTCGAGTTAGTTCATTATGCAGTCCGAGGGGCTGGTGTCTAGCTGTCATTGATAGTGTCACAGGAAGGACTTCGAGTAACGTCATTGACATTCTTTTGTTTTGATGTATTAGTCTAGTCTCTTGTTACAAATAAATTGTTATTTTGTTAACGGTCTTTGATGTCAACCTTCAACTATCCTGTGCCACACCCATGTTTGATATATTGATATTGTTGTTTTGATCTTTGATATGACGGCTGTGCTCTTGGGAATTCGAATTCCAATTCATAGCGCCACAACAAATATAAATTTGATTGTGAGAACCCGTCGGTTACCCTTTATTGGTTTTAATCATGTTTAACTAGGAGGAACCAGCGGCTATTGTGGACAGGTTTTCACCCCTGCTGGTGGAAGCCTGGCGGTTTGCTCCCGCTTCTCCTTTTTCTACTGGACTCATGCTTAACTGCCAAGAGCAGCCTTTAAACTTGTAGTACCCTCCTAAGGGAGGTAGGCGTAGAGAAAAATCTCACAGATCATTCCATAGGCTGCCTGGGATCATAACAATAAGGCAGAGTTTTACCCGTACTTCAGGCAGAGTTTATCTGTACTTCAGGCAGAGCTTTATCTGTACTTCAGGCAGAGCTTTATCTGTACTTGACGCAGAGTTTTACCCGTTCTTCAGACAGAATTTTACCTGAACTTCAGGCAGAGTTTTACCGTACTTCAGGCAGAATTTTACCCATACTTCAGGCAGAGTTTTACTCGTACTTCATGCAAAGTTTTGCCTGTACGTCAGGCAGAGTTTTACCAGTACTTCAGGCAGAGTTTTTCCCGTACTTCCAGCAGGGTTTTACCTGTACTTTAGGTAGAATGTTACCCATACTTCAGGCCGAGTTTGACCTTTACCTCAGGCAGAGTTTTACCTGTACTTCAGGCAAAGTTTTTCCCGTACTTCCGGCAGAATTTTACCTGTACTTCAGGTAGCGTACAGGTATCATTCTTACCCATACTTCAGGCAGAGTTTGACCTGTACTTCAGGCAGAGTTTTACTCGTATTTCAGGCAGAGTTTTACCCGCACCTTAAGCAGAGATTTACCCGTACTTTAAGCAGAGATTTACCCGCACTTCAAATAGAGTTTTACCCAGCCATCAAATAATTTTCTAGAGGTAGATGGCCGTATGCTCACAGGCGCTCGAGCATCATCCTCTGCCGTGGAGCCCTCTGCTTCGTCTTCATGATCGCAATTCTGCTGAGATTCTTCTTCTTATTTAATCTATTGTGGCTGCTCAGCCTCCTCCTCACTGTTCTCATTACAGTTACTTTCGCTTTCTTGACATAAAAAAAATCATTGTCTAAACTGTCAAGCACTGGCATAATATTACATGGAATCAAACTATTCTTTTTGATTGAGTTACCCTTTCCATACTTAAAAATTTGTTAACAAATTAATAGCTTTGAGTTTTCTAACTAGTTACCATAGAAGTTTATTTCCCACATTCATATAAACCCTACATTTGGCATAACATATACTTTCACATCAAAATGTTACTGAAGATATGCTAAACTACTTTGAATAATTTTGTGTTAAGAGCTCCAGAGGCGAGTAGGATCCTTGTTGGCAGTAGGTAGACACAGTGAGGCGTAGGCAACCGCAGAGAGAGCTGGAGCTCCTTATACACGATTGGTGTTTTGTGTTACGATCGTAGTCTAATAACTATCCTTTCAGGCCTCAGGAGTCATTTTTTACCCACATAGGAAGATCGCAAACGGTCAAAGCTGTTATTTAAGTTAAACAAAAATGGCAAAACAAAAGGTTCCTGAGCGATTGGTGACACTTCCGGTGCCTAGAGCTCACGTAACGTAAGAGATGACTGGCGGGGGCTCAGCCAATCAGCGACGAGCTTTCTGTGACGTCATCGGCGGTCACCGAGGCCGCCCCAGGGAACTCAACCAGTCTCACTGTTCGGGTAGACTTCAGACGGGGAGATTGTGACCTTGGGCTCTCTCGAGAGGATTGGCAGATTTGGATTTTAAGTGGCGAGTTGAGCCTAGGAGAGAAAGGCAACAGGACTCTGACAATATTGAGGCGCGAAGGAAACTTTTCTGGATAAAGTCGTACCTGTATCTTCGACGAAGGGACCTGCTGAGAGTAGAAGAGACTCTATAGCACACCAGATTCAGTGGAGGGAGGTACAAGTACCTTCATTTGGATCTTGGTGGGTCAACGCTGATGGAATGACATGCAAAGCCTAGTGACAGTCCCGACTAGTGAGCGTCGGACGTGATAACGACTTGGTGCGTGTCAACCCATAAGGAGTAGCCATTGAAGAAGTTATTGATAACACGACCGAGGTCATGGTAAGCAAGTGCTCCTTCTGTTTTTCCCTGTGAAGAGGCAAGTGAGTGTTGAGTGTGACCCTGGAAAGGGGAAAGGGAGCGATTTATTTAACTGTTCCAACGAAGAGGCTGTGAAAAATCGTGCATAGATGCTAAACAATTCTATAGTAACCAGTGAGGTAAGCAAGTGTGGTTCTGTGATGGTGCCCTGTATCGAAACTGACCCAGCTAATGAAGTTGACCGTCGTAATATCTTCTTCAATGGCAGTGAATCAGTGCTCTGGGCACTGACATAAGGCTGTCGGAAAAAGGGTACATCGCCCGGAGCGACGAGTGCCAAGGGCTGGCTGTGCCAGTTATGGAACTGGTCTGGTTAGTGTAGGCCTCTAAGTCTTCTGTTTTTTCTTTGCCTGAGACTTTGGCTGAGCTTTGCTGTCGTTGGAGTTTGGTAAGGTGGCCTCAATGAGGAGGTTCTGTACCGAGTAGGAGTCGTATTTGTGGTGCGGTGGTGGAGTTCCTACTAAGATTTCCTCATCTGAGGAGTCCGTAACCCCAGTAGTTGTTGTTTTTGTCTTTCGCCTCGCAACCTGAGGTAGGCTCAGGTGTCGTGGATTGGTGGTAGAAGCTATGTCAGGAGCGTTGGCGGTGCTGTTAGCATTTGTAGACAGCACGTCTGCTAGTGCGGCTGCTGAGATGGTGATGGTAACAGTGTCGGGAGCTGGAAAGGGAAATAACTCTGTTTGTGCCGCCCGGGTGGTTCTGGAATCTGTGTTTGAAATTGACCTTGAGGTCGTCCTGGTGGTAGTCTCCGGAATGCTAGTGGAAGCAGTGAGACTTGCGCCAGGTGCTATGATGGGGGTCCAGGCCATTAGCTAGGTATAATGTGTTCAGTCTGTTCAAATATGGGGATCAGGTTAAGGGTTTCCTATCCGGGAGCAGAAACTGAGGATATTGTAAAGAATATGAAGGGTATTATGGCTGGAAAGGGAAATAAACCCATTATTTGTATCAGTGCCGGTGGAAATGAACTAGGATGAGCCAGGAGCAGAGAATTAATGCAGAAATTTAAAACAATCGTTGATTAGTCAGGAGCAAGGGGGGGGGGGATTCCAATCATGTGTAGCAGTCTTCCAAGAAGGAAATTGGAAATGACTGGTTGTCGAGGGCACTTGGCGTCAATTGTCGACTAGGCATATATTGTAAATCAAATGCAATCTCCGTATCCCAACCTTGGTTGGGTCAAGATCTACCCGCTTCCGTGCCTAGGATGAAGTTCGTTTCGGTGCTTAGCTCAATCTACACACAAGGGTGGAGGCTTCTCTTCCCTATCTCATGCACACTGACTTACCACTAGAAGCTTCTATGACAGTCAACCTAGGAAGAGAGGACCGGAAGTTCGAGTCACTACTGAAGAAAGGTGTGAACATAACTTAATTAACGTTTGGTGCTGTGGCGACTGTGGTGTTCCTGAGCCAGCATGAATATCGTGGCACTGTTATGTTATTACCAGAAGAGGAGAAGCTGACGAAGGTGATTGGTTATAAATACCCTCATATTCTGGACCCCGAATTCACCATCGACGGTAAATGATTTTATGCAACTGAAAACTCACACCCCAGAAATGTCTCGAACCCATACTGCCAGGAGCACTCTGCAACTGGTGTACAGGATCCCTTAATGGGGATGATGGGGAATTAGCCTCGGCTACCATCATCTTTTGTCCGGTCATGATGGTCGAGTGGTTAAGGGGTCCTGTACACCAGTTGCAGAGTGCTCCTGGCAGTATGGGTTCGATTCACTTTTAGGGTGTGAGTTTTCAGTTGCATATATGCCTGGGGATCATTCAGGCTTGTTCACATTTGTGTTCCTCACGTGTTCTCCAAAAAATGAGGTGATCTGTAAAATACCATGCCCAAGATTACCATCAGAGTGCCGGCGGGATGATGGGGAATTAGACTTGGCTACCATCATCTTTTGTCCGGTCTTGATGGTCGAGTGGTTAAGGGTCCTGTACACCAGTTGCAGAGTGCTCCTGGCAGTATGGGTTCGAGTCACTTCTGGGGGTTTGAGTTTTCAGTTATATATATATATATATATATATATATATATATATATATATATATATATATATATACTGTGTACGGTACTATGGACCACACAGTATATATATATATATATATATATATATATATATATATATATATATATATATATATATATAATACATATATATATATATATATATATATATATATATATATATATATATATATATATACTGTGTACGGTACTATGGACCACACAGTATATATATATATATATATATATATATATATATATATATATATATATATATATATATACTGTGTGGTCACGGTACTGTGTACGTTTTGAGGTGATCCTAGACGGCATGGGTTCGTATATATATATGTATATATATATATATATATATATATATATATATATATATATATATATATATATATATATATATATGTATATATATTATATATATATATATATATATATATATATATATATGTATATGTATATATATGTATATATATATATATATATATATATATATATATATATATATATATATATATATATATATATATATATATTTATATATATACATATATATACATACATATATATATATATATATATATATATATATATATATATATATATATATATATATATATATATATATATATATATATATACATACATATAACGTGTAGTTGAATATGATTGAAAGGGTAAGATTAATGATTTTGACACGAATCTTCTCAACATTTCATACGTTTTTCTTTACTGTCGGGGTTAATAATAACAGGAGATTCGACATCAACGAGGCCCTACACAACAAAAAATCAACACTAGCAATCAACAATCAATTAACACATAACTATATTATACCCACTTTAAGACCCCGAACCAACATAGAAGCAGTAAGAGCAATATAGAAATATAGAAGCAACAAATATGCAATATAGCCATTGATTCGTATTCTGTCTTTTGTCACCTCACCCAAAAACGTTTGTGTCATATCACCTAACCCAAAAACGAATATAAACATGAAATGATGTGTGCAAAAATCTGTTTTTGAGAATGTCAGAAGTCCTTGTGAAACGCTTTTAAGCATCTGACCTTTAAATAAAATTGAGAAAATTAACTTTGGAGAGTTAAATTTTTCAATTAGATTAATTGATTTTTCAAATAAATTAATTGAAAAATTTAACTCTCCAAAGTTAATTTTCTCAATTTTATTTAAGGTCAGATGCTTAAAAACGTTTCGCAAGGACTTCTGACATTCTCAAAAACAGATTTTTGCACACATCATTTCATGTTTATATTCGTTTTGGGTTAGGTGATATGACACAAACGTTTTTGGGTGAGGTGACAAAAGACAGAATACGAATCAATGGGTATAACTCTCCAAAGATAAAATTGAGAAAATTAACTTTGGAGAGTTAAATTTTTCACTTACCCCCGACAGTGAAGAAAAACGCAAGAAATATTGAGAAGACTCGTGTTAGAATCAATAATGTTACCCTTTCAGTCATATTCAACAACATATGTTTCCAAGAAAACCTGCTACCAAAATATACTAATATATATACATATATATATATATATATATATATATATATATATATATATATATATATATATATATATATATATATATATGCATCAGAAAACTCATTCCCCCGAAGGATTCGAACTCAGACTGCCAGGGCTCCGTACCCCTTCACGTGTCTAGTATTATACCGCTATCTTCTTGAGGTTATCTTGAGATGATTTCGGGGTTTAGCATCCTCGCAGCCCAGTCGTCGACCAAGCCTCCTTTTTGTTACACACCCCCAGGAAGCAGCCGCAGCAGCTGACTAACTCCCAGGTACCTATTTATTGCAAGGTAACAGAGGCATCAGGGTGAAAGAAACATTTTGCCCATTTGTCTCTGCCTCCACCGGGGATCGAACCCGGAACCTCGGGACTACGAATCCGAAGTGCTGTCCAATCAGCTGTCAGGCGCCATAAGAAGTCGCTAGACCACACAGACTGTAAAAAGGAATTGGGTGTCATCTCATCCTTAATTCAATTCCTGACAGCTCTCGGTGGCTATTTGGGCACATATATTTCATCAAAAACGCAGGTGCTGCTGATTCCTGGGACCAGGTTTTGTGTGACCTGTTAGGCTATTTATTAAAAAGTTTACAAAAGCTCTATATATTCACCGTAAGAAGTTGCCACCTTTTTTATTTATCTTCACTGAGAGTTTATTGTCTTCAGCTATTTCCAAGACTAGCAAGTACTACTGCATGTTAGTGACGTATTGGGGTGGCTCTGTTAACCCTCCTGGCTTCTAAATTTCTCAAGCCTAACCAACACCAAACAAAAAAATTTCACACATTTTAGTTTCAGATTTATTTTAAAAATATACTCAGAAGAAAAAATAGTTTTGCTTTTATGTAATATTATCTCAATGGGCTGGTTTATGGCATCTGAGAAAATGCAACAATTTGTTGCCTCTGTCTTCCAGTAAGGTTTATATACATCAAGATGTATATCCCATTTCTTGGTGCATATACACCTAGAGCTTACTTTTGTGCTGGACTGTTTTTAGTTCTACGTTCAGGAGGACCTGCTCAGCCTGTGCGTCCCGGCGACCGAGCACCATCTTCAGGAACTTACTTGGAGAACTTGTCGGGGAAGAGCGGGAGGCCGGAGGTGAGAGCGAGGCCTTGGTGGGACGTCCAGGAGGCCACCTTCAGTGCCTGGGCACCCCGGGGACTGTAGGGGAGGTGAAGGTACACTCCACACCTGCGACATAATATGTTGACAACCTCTGCAGGCACAAATAGATATTACAAATTATGAACAGCATGACTTTGACACTGAATTACATCAATTTTGTAAGAGATTCCAAAGGGTTAGGTTACAAGGGTTGATTATACAGGTAGAGATGTTACAGAGATGAAATTCATGTGCAGTGAAGGTATTGCATCAATGAAGATCATGTAAATTGAACATACTTTAATGAGAGACAGACACTAAGTCACAATAACGTCGCGGAAAAAATAGACACACAATCCTTTTACCTGAAGAAAAGAAAGTGATGACGTTTCGGTCCATCACTGATCATTGAAGGGTCATATGAAGGTAGAGTCAATACGTAGGACTTTCTCTACTAATCTTTATTGTTATTAAGTAAATATTATCTTTGGCGGCTGAAACGTCTATCAGTAAGAGGGCTAAGCAGTTCTATTCAATTAACTGTGGCATTAATTCAAAATTTCGTTGAAATTGAAAAACTTTTAGTTTTCTAAATGATGCCTCCTATTCCTATTAACTACGATAGTATACTTCAACCTTTTCATCCTTCACCTCACTTTCTTACCTTATATATTGACTCTATCAATCATTCATTACACATGATAATGGTTTAGGAAGGACCGAAACGTCGTCAGTTCCTTGTTTTGATATGAGTGGGCTGGGTGTATAATGAGAGGCTGTGTGTATTAACAATGACATAGTGAGAGAAACTGGACATAGTGTGAATATTATAATGACTGGGATGTGTGTAGCAAAGATGCTATGTTGAGAGTGATCAGGTAATGTGGAAAAGGTGATCAGGAAGGTAGGACATACATACGCGCATACGCACGCACGCGCGGGCGCACACGCACACACTCATAAACACAAATACACACACAGGTATTGGATGTTGATAGGAGGCCGGACGACTGAGTAGTCAGCGCTCGGGATTCGTAGTCCTAGGGTCCGGGGATCTATCCCCGACGATGGCAGAGACTAAAGGGTAGAGTTTTTCACCCTGATTTTCCTGTTCATCTAGCAATAAATAAGTACCTGGGAATTAGACAGTTGCTACGGACTGATTCCTGGGGTGGAAAAAAATCAGTTGATTGAGTGGCAGTTGGGAGGTGGGCCTAAAGAGCCAGAACTCAAACCCCACAATCACAACTAGGTGAGTACACACACATGGGGCCTCGCAGCTGAGTAGTTAGTGCTTGGGTGTCGCAGTCCTAATGGCCCGGGTTCAATTCCCGGTGGAGGCGGAAACTAATGGGGAGAGTTTCTTTCTCCCTGATACCTTGTTCACCTAACAGTAGATGGGTACCTGGGGAGGGGGATTAGATAGATGCTACGGGCTGCTTCCTGAGTGTGTGTGTGTGTATTTGCTAGTTTTATCTACGGAATCGAGATATTAGCTCTTGGAACCCGCCTTTCTAACCAATTATATTTTTCCTCTATTATGTCTACTACATATATTTCTCTTACACACATCCCGAGCAAGCATCCCGTTGCAGGTAACTAACTCCCTGATACCTATTTACTGCTAGGTGAACAGGTGCACCAGAGATAAAGAAACTCTGCCCATTTGTTTCTGCCTCTGTTGGGTATCGAATCCAGGCCCGTAGGACTACGACCCCAAACGCTATCCAATCAGCCGTGAGGTCCCATGTGTACTCATCTACTTGTGCTGGCGGGGTTGAGCCCTGGATCTTTGGTCCCGCCTCTCAACTGTCAATCAACTGATGTTCAGATTCCGGAGCCTACTGGGCTCTATCATATTTATATTTGAAACTGTGTATGAAGTCTGCCTCCACTACATCACTGTCTAATGCATTCCATCTATTAACTACTCCGACACTGATAAAGTTCTTTCTAACGTCCCTCTTGCTCATTTGAGTACTCAGTTTCCACCGGTGTCCCCTTGTTCGCGTACCCCCTTGTTATACAGTTTATCTTTATCTCCCCTTTCAATTCCTCTGAAATTTTGTAGGTGGTGATCATGTCTCCCCCCTTTACTCTCTTTTTCTTCCAGTATCGTGAGGTGAATTTCACACCGCCTTTCCTCGTACCTCATGCCTCTAAGTTCTGGGTCCAGCCTAGTGGCATACCTCTGAACTTTTTCCAGCATCGTCTTGTACTTGACTTGGTACGGCCTCCATGCTGGGGCCGCATACGCCAGGATTGGTCTCACACATGTGGTATACAAGGTTCTGAAGGATTCCTTTCACAGGTTCCTGAAGGCAGTTAAGAAGTTAGCCAGCCTTGCATACGCCGCAGGCGTTATTCTTTTTATGTGGGCTTCAGGAGATAGCCCCTTCCCTTTCCAGCCCATTGTCGTCGTGAGAAGGACTTGGTAGACGGCTGCCGGGATGTGATGCTCCATGGGACAGTTCTCTGCCCTTTTGCGGTCTTATGCTCCTGCTGCCCTCTTCACTAATTATGTTGGTCACTGTTTCCTCTTCCTTTTGTTTCGTTTCACCCCCCCCTCCCCCTTTTCTCCTTTCCCATTGTCTTTTCCCCTGACCTTTTGCCAGTCTTGAATATTCTTTCGGACATTTTCTGTTTTGACGCACAGGTGTTTGGGAGGTACTCTCTCTCACCCGTAGAACTGTGGTACCCAATGCCGCAATCGAGGGGACTCTTTTATTGTCAATCCTCCTTTCGTTGCTGAATCCGATCTCGATGGGTTCAGCAACGAAACGACGGACTGACGGTTCTTAAGGTGGTGATTGTGGGGCCTATACTCACGATGTACCTCTAGGGGGCCCCAGCCTGTCTCTTGTTGGGTGTCCTATCCTCTAACTGTGGCTCCATGGTGGGTATGGGGGGACTCATCTGTGAATTAAATTATTACCTCCTCGTTTCTATGCAGCTAAGTAATCTTCTTATAACTTCTCAGGCTCGTGGGATAGGCGACCAAGCCCCAGAGCCCGACTGTGTTGCAAGACTGGGCTCTGTAGCCCCCGTTACATGGGCCCAGACCAAGTTATTCCTTTAACCCTCCTAACTACCCTCTCTCTGCTCCCCTCCCTCCTTTGTGGTAGGGTTGAGCCCCAAGCCCCTTATGGTGACTACCTCATCACCTGGAGCAGCTACTTCTCTCATTGTGACAACTGCACCTTTTATCCCCCCCCCCCTCAATCCAACCACTTGAGCGGGATGGTAGAGCGACGGTCTTGCTTCGTGCAGATCGGCGTTCAATCCCCGACCGTTTAAGTGGTTGGGCACCAATCCTTCCCCCCGTCCCATCCCAAATCCTTATCCTGACCCCCTTCCCAGTGCTATATAGTAGTAATGGCTTTTCCCTGATAGATCCCTTCCCTTCCTCCCCCCCTTCACATGGGGTGCTCGGTGCTGACTCCCCCCCCCCCAGACGCCCTTGCACGATCCCTTCCAGTGCAAGTATGTTCAACTCCTTGTTTGGTCCTGCTACATGGACTAAGTACTTTGATATCACCCATATGGATTCTACTCTTCCTGGCGATTTCTTTCTCCATAAACACCTTGTTGATTCGATGGATGCCTCTGTTACTTTTAACCCCACCCCGATTTTTTACATGTGTCATTGCTGCTCCTTCTCAGGATGCAGCTACCCACAATGTCCTGCATTGGAAAGACCTCTGTTAGGATCTCCAAAAATGCCCGGTTAAATATTGGCACTGTTGTCCTCCCGCACCATGGACTGGTGTTCGGGACCTGAAAGACTGCCACGAGGATATTAAACATATCCTTGAAGCCCGTTCTGTCCTCTAGGTTGATACGTTCACCCGAACCCCTTCGTGGTCGTGATCGTCAGCCGCTTTGAGTTATGAAAATCACTTTCGATGGCAGGACCCTTCCGCCTTCAATAAGTCTTGCTGGTGCCAGATGCTCCGTTCATGAATACATTCTCTCTAATAGGCTTTGCAATAAGTGCTGGAAATTTGGTCATGGTGCCCTTAAATACACAAGTGTAGTGTCTCTATACCCCATATGTGGGGACTCGGGTCACTCTAAGGCTGAGTTCTCTTCTCTCAAAGCTCGATGCCTCAATTGGGGTGACGCCACGCTACCTTCTCCTGTAAGTGTATACACTACAAATTTGAGGAAGCCATCCTCAATTTGAAGCACCGCGCTCGTTTGTCTTTTCCTGAGGCAAGGCACCAAGTTCGCTGTGACTCCTCTTTCGCTTATCTTATCTTATGCATACTATCTTATGCTCGAGTTCTACATTCCATCTCTCCTCGCCCTTCCTCAATTCTCAGTCTTTCTCAGATCCTTAACCATTTGCCTCCATGCGCGCCTCAGTATTTACTGAATCTGTATAACCGTGTCTGGGAGTTGTTGTCAGTCCATGAGGGCTGACTTGCTGTGGTTGTTCTCCCTATTCGAAAACCAGGGTCTCAGGGAACATCCCCTAAGGACTTCCGCCCCATTGCCTTCACGAGTTGTGTTTGCAAACTCTTTGAACGTATGGCTAATGTCCGTCTGTTGTGGTTCTTAGAACACACTCACCATCTCTCCCTTTATCAATTTGGTTTTCGCAAGTGCCGCAGCACGACTGATGTTTTGGTGAACCTGGAGGTCTATATTCATACTGCTTTTGCTGCGAAGGCTTCCGTTGTTGCTGTCCTTTTTGACCTAGAAAATGCAAATGACACCACCTGAAGATACTATTTTCTGTCGCAACTTCGTTCGTTTGTCCTTCGAGGTAATCATCCTCTTCCTCCAAAGCTTCCTCTCTAGTCATTCCTTTAGAGTGAGGCATGTTAGCACTCTCTCTGCCTCTTTTCGCCAATACGAAGGTGTACACCAGGGTAGTGTTCTGATCACTACTCTTTTCCTTATTGCTCTCAATGGTGTTCTTTCCTCCCTTCCCTCTGGCATCTTCTCGGCGCTCTATGTTGATGATCTTACCTTTCATTGTCGGGGGTGATGACTCTCCTTTCCTTCAACGAAGACTTAAACTTGCGATTGATGCCTTGTTGTCTTGAGCCACCAATCATTGCTTCAAGTTCTCTACAACTAAGACCTGTGCTATGACTTACTCGGAAGCGGGTAGTTCTTCGTCCCTCTTTGTCGCTTTATGGTCATCCCTTTGTGTACAAAGATTCTGTTAAGCTTTTGGGGTTAATCGTTGACACTCGTTTGTCTTGGTGAACCCATATTTCCTACCTCCGAGTTAAATACTCTAAGTCCTTTAACCTCCTAAAGGTCTTGTCCCATACTTCTCAGGGAGCTGATAGGCGAACGCTCCTCTCTTTACAGTCCTCTCTCGGTCTGTCTAAACTCGACTATGGTTGTCCTGCTTACTCGTCTGCTCCTCCTTCTATTCTTCGCTGTCTTGATGCTTTGCACCATACTGGGTTCTGGCGCCTTTCGTTCGACTTCTACCCTAGGCGTATATGATGGAGACGGCGTCCTGTATCTCCAAGACTGCCTTGATCGCTACTGTCTTAGCTACTTTGTGCGGCCCTTACAACACTCTTACTCCCGCCTATGTCGTGCTTTGACTTCTGCCCCTCCTGTGGTCCTTGTTCCCCTTCACCACCTCCCTATTTCTGTACGGTTAACTCGCCAACAAAATTCTCTTTCGGTTAGTATTACCAATATTTCTCCTCATGTTGTTCCTTCCTTGGCCTTGTGGAGGGTTCCCCTTTCTACGTTTTGCAAAACCCTGACCCAAGTGACTATAGCTTTTAACCCTCCTTCAGCCCGTTGCAGCATTCTAACTCCCAGGTACCTATTTACTACTAGGTGAACAGGAGCACCAAGGTCAAAGAAACTCTGCCCATCTGTTTCTGCCTTTCCTGAAGATTATGACCCGATACCCGATCTCTGCCGGGGGTCGAACC
This sequence comes from Procambarus virginalis, assembly GCA_020271785.1. Classification (NCBI taxonomy): domain Eukaryota; kingdom Metazoa; phylum Arthropoda; class Malacostraca; order Decapoda; family Cambaridae; genus Procambarus; species Procambarus virginalis. Next base: position 40,235 of record WNGS01011016.1, read on the forward strand.
CGGGCCCTTAGAACTACAAACCTAGAGCGCTGTCCACTCAGTCGCGATGTTCCTGTGTGTGTGTGTGTGTGTGTGTGTGTGTGTGTGTGTGTGTGTGTTGTGTGTGTACTCACCTAGTTGTACTCACCGAGTTGTGCTTGCGGGGGTTGAGCTCTGGCTCTTTGGTCCCGCCTCTCAACCGTCAATCAACAGGTGTACAGTTTCCTGAGCCTATTGGGCTCTATCATATCTACACTTGAAACTGTGTATGGAGTCAGCCTCCACCACATCGCTTCCTAATGCATTCCATTTGTCAACCACTCTGACACTAAAAAAGTTCTTTCTAATATCTCTGTGGCTCATTTGGGCACTCAGTTTCCACCTGTGTCCCCTAGTGCGTGTGCCCCTTGTGTTAAACAGCCTGTCTTTATCAACCCTGTCGATTCCCCTGAGAATCTTGAATGTGGTGATCATGTCCCCCCTAACTCTTCTGTCTTCCAACGAAGTGAGGTTTAATTCCTGCAGTCGCTCCTCGTAGCTCATACCTCTCAGCTCGGGTACTAGTCTGGTGGCAAACCTTTGAACCTTTTCCAGTTTAGTCTTATGCTTGACTAGATAGGGACTCCATGCTGGAGCCGCATACTCCAGGATTGGTCTGACATATGTGGTATATAATGTTCTGAAAGATTCCTTACACACGTTTCACAAGTGTGTGTGTGTGTGTGTGTGTGTGTGTGTGTGTGTGTGTGTGTGTGGTGTGTGTGTGTGTGTGTGTGTGTGTGTGTGTGTGTGTGTGTGTGTGTGTGTGTGTTGTGTGTGTGTGTGTGTGTGTGTGTGTGTGTGTGTGTGTGTGTGTGTGTGGTGTGTGTGTGTGTGTCTGTGTGTGTACTCACCTAGTTGTACTCACCTAGTTGTGCTTGCGGGGGTTGAGCTCTGGCTCTTTGGTCCCGCCTCTCAACCGGCAATCAACAGGTGTACAGGTTCCTGAGCCTATTGGGCTCTATCATATCTACACTTGAAACTGTGAATGGAGTCAGCCTCCACCACATTACTTTCTAATGCATTCCATTTTTTAACCACTCTGACACTAAAAAAGTTCTTTCTAATTTCTCCCCTTATGCCCCTTGTGTTAAATAGCCTGTCTTTATCAACCCTGTCGATTCCCTTGAGAATCTTGAATGTGGTGATCATGTACCCCCTAACTCTTCTGTATTCCAACGAAGTGAGGTTTAATTCCCGTAGTCTCTCCTCGTAGCTCATACCTCTCAGCTCGGGTACTAGTCTGGTGGCAAACCTTTGAACCTTTTCCAGTTTAGTCTTATGCTTGTCTAGATATGGACTCCACGCTGGAGCCGCATACTCCAGGATTGGTCTGACATATGTGGTATATAATGTTCTGAAAGATTCCTTACACAAGTTTCTAAAGGCCGTTCTTATGTTAGCCAACCTGGCATATGCTGCTGATGTTATCCTCTTGATATGAGCTTCAGGGGACAGGTCTGGCGTGATATCAACCCCCAGGTCTTCCTCTCTCTCTCTGACTCTTGAAGTATTTCATCACCCAAATGATACCTTGTATCTGGTCTCCTGCTTCCTAACCCTATCTTCATTACATTACATTTGCTTGGTTTAAACTCTAACAGCCATTTGTTCGACCATTCCTACAGCTTGTCCAGATCTTCGTGAAGCCTCAAGCTTTCCTCCTCTGTCTTAATCCTTCTCATAATTTTGGCGTCGTCAGCAAACATTGAGAGGAATGAGTCTATACCCTCTGGGAGATCATTTACGTATATCAGAAACAGGATAGGTCCAAGCACAGAGCCCTGTGGGACTCCACTGGTGACTTCACGCCATTTTGAGGACACTCTCACATCACTACTGAAGCGGCCAGGTCACTCTCACGTCACTACTGTGGCGGGCAGGTCACTCTCACATCACTACTGAGGCTGGCAGGTCACTCTCACGTCGCTACTGAGGCTGGCAGGTCACTCTCACGTCACTACTGAGGCTGGCAGGTCACTCTCACATCACTACTGAGGCGGGCAGGTCACTCTCACATCTCTACTGAGGCGGGCAGGTCACTCTCACATCTCTACTGAGGCTGGCAGGTCACTCTCACATCTCTACTGAGGCTGGCAGGTCACTCTCACATCTCTACTGAGGCGGGCAGGTCACTCTCACGTCTTTACTGAGGCGGGCAGGTCACTCTCACATCACTACTGAGGCGGGCAGGTCACTCTCACATCACTACTGAGGCGGGCAGGTCACTCTCACGTCACTAATGAGGCTGGCAGGTCACTCTCACATCACTACTGAGGCGGGCAGGACACTCTCACGTCACTACTGAGGCTGGCAGGTCACTCTCACATCACTACTGAGGCGGGCAGGTCACTCTCACGTCACTACTGAGGCGGGCAGGTCACTCTCACATCACTACTGAGGCGGGCAGGTCACTCTCACATCTCTACTGAGGCTGGCAGGTCACTCTCACATCACTACTGAGGCGGACAGGTCACTCTCACGTCTTTACTGAGGCGGGCAGGTCACTCTCACATCACTACTGAGGCGGTGTGGTAAAAACTCCAGGCAGTATATCTTCTTTTAATTAACTTCAGTAAATTAAAGTTTATCTTATTTTTTCTTAGTAGGTAAGAAATTGAGTGGACTGTATGTACTTGTTAAAACTGCCTGAAATTAATCTCACACAAATTGGGGGGGACAATTTGTAGCTTAAACCACTTTGTAATGGCTCCTTCTTAAACTGCAAATTGTTTACCTAAGTTTAATTATTATAATATTATATCATACCACATATGGTGGTCTAATCTACTATTATTTCAACAATTATTACTAGTTATGAATACTACTACTACAATAACTAGAATGGCCTTATCTGAGCCTGTAGTAAGGGCCTGCTAAGGCTGTGTCATGTTAGCATCTATGTGGGTGTGGCCCTGTGCCTCATGGTGCCAATGGCGGCTGTGGAGGCCTTCAAGGCTGGCAACAGCTAGGTACATGTGCATAGTTCTACTGCTCAGCTACTTGCTGTTCCAAGTCACAATTTTACCTGTATGGGATGCAAAGAGTTAATATCTGTTCCCTGAACATATCAATACAGGTATAACATGGTATGTGAGGTCTGTAAAAATGGGGTACACGTACATGGTGTTGGTGCTGTTCATATTTTGTAACAGTCTTAAATTTGATATTAAACAGTGCACTAGAATAATAAACAAATACTTGGTAAGACGGATACTGGAGTACTCTTATTTGTAGTAGTGGTGTTGATATGGCAGTTTCTTAGGGGTAGAGTAGGTCTATCCTATGCGGCCATTAACACAACACACACGAGCCTCCATTGTTATTGTTTTCGTGTGAGCGTGGCGTCTGTAAGAGACGCTCTGCCTCTCTTGTTCCAATATTGTGGTTCTACTTCTAAGTTAAATTTACGCTAACAAGAGAGTCAAGTTATATTTTGGTGTTAATAATTATATTCAGTCTTATTGAACACTTTTTTATTCAATTTAGACATTAAACTGTTGTATGAACAGTGGTTTAATAATGTAAATACTGTGGCGACGTCGATGACGTCACGGAGTCTCCCATTCTCTAATTTTAAGAGGATACTGTTAAGGGATGACTATACTATTTGTGTATGAGTGTGTCGGTTTCCCGGCATAATTCCGGGAGGGGAAGAACACGGGTCGAAGTCCCGGTTAGGACTGCGATCACTTTATTCTTCTCCTTCAGAATTATAATGCTGCTTTAATTTGAGTTTACATCGTTGAGCTGCAGTCCTTTTGGGACGTATGTCCCGTACTGGCGTATCAGGTGCTGGAAGTCGCTGTAGGTCTTCGTTTCTGGCCAGTTCTAAAGGAACTAATTTCTATAAAGTTTTGAGAGTAGTGTTGCCTCGGCCTTTCACTTTCACTATTCTCAAGATGCCCTGGCTGTCTGGATGAACAGAGACTATTTGACCTAAAGGCCACTCTGAGCGTGGTCCATCACTATCCACCAAAACTATGTCACCAGGGTTCAAGTTAATTCTGTTGTAGGGGTTGTTTGCCCCGTAATGATACTCTCTCAGAGCTGTAAGGTATTCTCGAGTCCATACGTCATTCCACGACTTATCACCCTTGATAGATGTTTGAAACGTTGAACCAAATCACTCTCTTGGACATATGAAGGATCCTCTGGTTCCTCGTCCGTAAGGGACACAAGTGTTTGAGAGGTCTACCATACATCAAATGAGCTGGACTTAATGGTTCACGCTGCAAACATCATCAGAGGTAGGTAAGTGGTCGGTTATTGACTCGTGCTTCTATCTCTATGACTACTGTTTGAAGCTCCTGCAGGTCAATCTTTTGGCGGTGTAGGTTTTCCGTAGAGAACGTTTTACCGTACCAACCATGCGTTCATAGAAGCCTCCGTGCCATGGTGCTCTGGGAGGTATGAATTTCCAATGGCACTGCCGTTGATTTAGGGCTGTGCGTACCTTGGATGTGTCCAGATTTTCCTCAGACATGCTTCTCCTGCCACTAAGTTGGACCCATTGTCTGAGATCATTAACTTAGGACAGGATCTACGTGAAGCAAACCTGCGGAAAGCCTGTAAGAATGCTTCGGCACTCATATCGGGAGTCACTTCTAGATGGACTGCCCTTGTTGTGGCACAAGTAAAAAGACAGATGTAAGCTTTTACTGGTTTCTTGTCTTTAGTGCCTGTAAGTGTTAGTGCTCCTGTGAAATCTACTCCTGTAGTCTCAAAGGGACGAATATGTACGACTCGTTCCTTCGGAAGTGGAGGGGGCCAGGATACGGACACACTCTGGCCTCGTATCTCCGGCAAATAACACAGGATTTGATTATTGATTTACTGTCTGTCTACCTTGGGGTAGCCAGTACTGTTGTCTTAAGTCTGTGAGAGTATCTAATACCCCACCATGCAGAGTGCAGTATTTGTGTATATGTAACACAATTAGTTTGCTTACTATGTGGTGACGAGGGAGCAATATTGGATTTTTTGCTTCCAAATCTATGTCAGCGTGCTGTAAGCGGCCTCCACATCTGATTATGTTATAATTGTCAGTGTCTAACCAGAGACCCAGATCACGTTGTAGCTTCTTTGGAACATTGTCAAATTCTGTCCCGAATGTGTCGATCTGAGCTCTTTTGACCAATACCTTAGGGCATTAGGGAATTTATGCTTGATTCCTATTTTCTTTAGAAAATCAAACACTACTTGGGTGACACCTATAAGTTTGTTCAGTTCAGAGTACGAGTAGGATCAATTACCAAAGTCCGAGGTGGTTCTGGGTTCTCAGTGGGAACAGTAACATTGGTCACAATGACTTGTGGCTTTTGTTCAGGCCACTGGTCGCTGATTAGCCACTGAGGTCCATTGAACCACATCTCTGCTTTTGTTAATTGCCGTAAAGTCAGTCCTCGGGAGAGATATCAGCTGGATTCTCTTTTGCGGGTACATATCTTAGTTTATACCCTGCTGACAACTCTCATATTTCCTAACGCGGTTACTCACGTAAGGATCTTACTGTTATTGTCTTAACCACTGTAGCACTGCCTCATTATCTGACCAAACTACTGTTTCTTTAAAGTGGATGTGGCGTAAGGCCTTGATCAAATAATGAGCCAATCTTACTCTAACAGTAAGGCTGTAATTCCAGTGTGGCCAGTGATCTTTTCTTTTAAAGGTGCCATAAAATGGTTGACGGGTAGCTGAGGGTGATTCAGCTTCCATGGTAGCCTGACCCAGTATTGATTATCTCTGTATATAACTGAGTCCAGGTATTGTTTGTAAGTCCAGTCATCATCTGGGCTAGGTTGTTCAGGGACAATGCCGAGAGTTGCCAGGTCCCATAACTTGTGTACAGGGGGATCAAGCTCTTCCTCGGACATGTCTCTGAGTTGCAGTGGAGACTGGTCTCCTAGTCATGCAACCATACTGGGTTGGCATGTTGGTGTTCTACAGGTGCGGGTTGGTTTAGCCGTAATACAGGGCTGTTAGCAAATAGCCACCTGCAGATGGTAACACGTTCATACCGTGTTTGTATTCCTTCCTTTGATAAACTTATGGTAGACATCTGATCCCATAAGGATTCAATATTGGAAAGGTTATCTGTTGTGATTTTATCAGCCAAATGAATTCCCCTTTTTTCTAGGAATTGGCTGTTGTCCCCAGACCATATACATACAGATCTGTTGGGAATCTATCTACTACTAGAGCTTGTACATTTTGTTCGTAACCTCCTAATCGTACTTTGGGTTGTACTACCTTGAAAACTCGGGCTCCTGAGTCAGTCAGGAATCCGCTATTTTTATTCGTGTCTCCTCTACAGGTGTAAGTTTCAGGGTATCTACCAACTCTTTGGATATAAAGGTCAATTGGGACCCTTGATCAAATAATCCACGTACGGTGGCTTTGTTCTCTCCATTTCTAATGATCAATCGTGCAGTAGGTAGAGCTGATTTATGTTTTTAGACCTTGTGAGAAAACACTTATGTCAGGTAGCACAGTACAAAGCTGTACTGAGGTGTTAGTTCCTTCCTCCTCCTGTGGTTTGGCAGACTTTGTACTTGAATCCCCACAAAGTGCTGTATGGTGTTTGACCCTTATGGCACCTATAACAGGTGCGTATTGTTGATGTGCAGCTGTCGGGATGATGTTCCCTTATACACTTGGTACATCTATGTAACTCCTGAGTCGTTTTATGCGTGTTGCACGATCGGGGAAACGTCTGCAAATGTACATGGAATGTGATTGTTCACAGAACAGACATGGTCTCCAGAC
>WNGS01011018.1:0-16728 GCA_020271785.1 Procambarus virginalis
GCATGGGGGGTTACCACTGCAAACCACCTTAAGCCCATCATCACCCAGCAAAATCTGCTATCAGAATAATAACTAACTCTGCTTTGCTTTCAGACAACACTCAGCTCCCTTGTTTAAATCCCTAAACTTGCTAAATATTAACTCCCTCCACACATTCTCTTGTGTCAACTACATCTACAAAACCCTGTTCTTAAATGCAAACCATGCTCTGAAACTCTCTCTGGACAGATGTAATAGGACCCATTATCACCACACCAGAAATAAATATCTCTTTGATATCCCCAGGGTCAAACTTAATCTGTGTAAACACTCTATGCAAATTAAGGGACCTAGTCTATGGAACTCACTCCCTAGTGAATTGAAAACTGTAAAACTTTTGCCTTATTTAAAAACAAAACCAAAAAGTACTTAATTTCATCTTCTTAGTTTCCTACACTGAGCTTTATTTTTTGCTCTGTATCTAGTGTTACCCAATCTCCTAATTCTTATGTACTTAACCCAATCAAGTTTATCATTGTGTTCATTGCTGTCTTCTTCCTTTATGTGCTAGCCATTTGCTGTATTGTGCCTACCAAATTTTGTCAACTACCATTCAAGCTTTCATTGCAATCAATCTTAGCTACCTAAGTGCTTTATTATACTGTACCTACAATTTTGTCTCATCTTTTTTTTTCTTTTTTCTTTTCTTGCTATGTAACTGTTATTATTTCCTTTTTATAATTTTTGCTATTCTTTACCTACTAAAAATTTTCTTAGATTAAGGACCTGCCCGAAACGCTGCGCGTACTAGTGGCTTTACAAGATTGTAATTACCATATTATATATTCTCACATTCCCAATGTACCTTCTTGTATATGAATAAATAAAATAAAATAAAATAAATAAATTATATTAAAGACTGTACCTCTCCCAACCAGTTGAAGATGAAACTAAGTACTTCCTAATTAACTCCATGAAACCTACCTCACCCCCAATATGTCAACCCATGTCTACTATTCTAAGCAATGCGGTTTGTTGACCAATTGTATTTTTTTGTTTAGTTTTTTTCTCCCCTCTTCTTTCATTTTTTGTTCTTATTTTTTCTCAACACCATTTATACTGTAATCTCAATTAGTATTAAGCTTTAGTCTTAGTGTTTTTCCTGCCCGAAATGCTTTGTGTAATAGTGGCTTTAGGCATTTTATGTGCTAGCTCTATCTATAAATCCATCAACTTTTTGTATCTTACCTTGTATGTATTTACTTTACCTGAATAAATATTTGTATATGTATTTTGTATTTAAAAGATGGGGCTCCCCCCAGGGGTGCATCGCGAATATACGCCCCGCAATTACCACCTTAAGAACCATTAGTTCGTCCAGATCGGGTTCAGCATCGAAGGCGAGGATTGACAACAGAAGTGTTCCCTCGCTCTCAACGTCAGGTACTATGGGTTATCATGAGGTTATCTTGAGATGATTTTGGGGCTTAGCGTCCCCACGGCCCAGTCCTCGACCAGGCCTCGAACCCCAGGAAGCAGCCCGTAACAGCTGTCTAACTCCCAGGTACCTATTTACTCCTAGGTAAACAGGCACATCAGGGGTGAAAGAAACTCTGCCCATTTGTTTCCGCCCGCCACCGGGGATTGAACCCAGAACCTCAGGTCTATGATTCGAAGTGCTATCCTCTCAACTGTCCCCTTGCCTGACAGACCTTTTAAACAAGGTTTCTTGGCCGACGCTCTCTCCTGTCAATGGGAACTACGACCTTTTAAAGATCAATATTAATTTAACCCTTAAATGGCGCATGGTATATACCATTTGACACCCACAGGCGCATACAAAAAAAAATCTTTTTTCTTTCTAACCTGTTAATTTGTGTTCACTGATCATGGAAAAAATAATAAAAAAATCCTAAGTGGCATATATTGCCCGCTATAGGGCGGGGAAGTCTGGCAAAATACAGGCGCTGACTCAGCGTGCGTCCCAGGCGGTCTGTTGATCACCGGCTGTCAGGCCGGAGTTGCCACAAAGAGATAATTACCTAATTATTTCAATGTCTCTGATTTTTCGTAGTTTTTTTGCTGTAATATTATTCAATAGTGTGTAGTGTGATATATTTATATAATAAAATGAGTGAATCATCGCTGTATTTAAAAATATGGTGTGCATATTGTTGATACAATTATGTCCGTCAAACAGTGAACAAATACTTTGTCGGTTATTACACTATATACACAGGTTATATATAAGTATCTGCATGTTTTGTTCACCATAACGAACCACTAAGTTGCTATTATGAGTCAAAAAGTAACGAGGAGTGACTGCCGTGTACCAGCCAGCCACGCACGCCCTCCCTCAAGTCACCTGACTCACCCACATTCTCCTCCCACAATACTGTTTTTGCTTTTATTCACTATATACAGACGCTACAAGTATCTACATTCGTGTTCACCATAACGAACCACTACCCAGCAAACACAAATCATCTAGAAAACGTTCGTCTATCTCTTCCCATAGGCGTGGGAATGATTTACATTGAGAATGGTGCAGGAGAGCCATTGAGAAACTTTTAATAAAAAAATCCAAACACAAAGGTTTTATAATAAATTGTTTTTCTACAACTATTTTGTTCCTAATGTATTACAAATAGTTTTTACATGTTTAATTATAAAATTTATGGTGTTTTTTGTAAAATTCATTAATAAATTGTGAATGATATTTATTGGCTGAGTGAAACCTTCACAATCCATTTAGTTATAATATATGATCAGAAAAAGTAGTTTTCCAAATTTTCAAAAAATCGCTCTTTTTAACACAATTTGACTCGTTATGCATTCCACTAAACACTAATATCATGTTTAAATATATAATTTATGTATTATTCCCTAAAATAATTTATATAAATTATAAAAGTTGCTGGAAAGTGGTGTGAAAGAATCTGAAAACGTTTTGTTATCTTATATTGGCGTGTTCTTATTAACTATGTCTCGAGTGCACAGTTTATCAAACAAGAAGATTAACATTCGTCAACCCTTAAAATCTTATATGTTATCTTGCTGTTGCAAAATGGGTGAATCTTTAAGAACAGCTAGTATATATGACAAATGGTGTTTTCCCGAACTCAAACATTGTAGGGTTTATTATTCTACACATATTTCTAATGACTCTTAGATGTTTACATTCTCTGAAGTATAATTGTGAAGGCTGTGTCCATCACTCTCACCACAGATTCTTAAACTCCTCTCTGCAGGTTCAACTATAATTAATTTCCATTCTGAATCTCCATGGACATTTGTATCCAAAATGAAACCAATATGGTTTCCTTCAGGGCCTTCAGCCAGCACATTTGCTCATTAATTTCCACAGATTTCAACATGGTAGGGGATTTACAGAAATTTGGCTATTCATATTGTTATTTTAAAAATATGAATGCATTTCCATACGATAAGACAAATACATGAGTTTATGATAAATTCGTTTTCTGTGATATAACATTGATATGCTCTTTTTTCTTTAACCGCATACTAAACTAAATCACGATCGAGCGTATATATTGCTTTTTAAGAATTAAGCGCCACCACTGACCGCCAAATAAGTGCTCACATCAACAGAGTTGATGTATAAATGTTCAACGCTCAACAGAGTTAGTATAAATGGGATTAAATCAGAGTTGGAAAATGTTGTAGGTTGAGTACCTCAAGGCTCTGTCCTGGGACCTCTGTTGTTTATAATACTGTACAGTATATATAAATGATTTAGATTCAGGTTTGAGTAACAACATTTGCAAATTTGCCGATGATACAAAAATCGGTAGGGAAATAACACAGAAGACTCACTATCTCTTCAAGTTGATCTAAATAGAGTTTTGAAATGGGCAAAAGGTTGACAGATGCAGTTCAATGCTGATAAATGTAAAGTTTTGAGGTTAGGTAATGATATGATAGAGTTACAAGATACGAGATAGATGGTGTTGTGATTGCAAAGTCGGGTATTTCGAAAGGGAACTTGGAGTTATGATTAGTAAGAATTTAAACAGTCTCCGTGGTGTAGTGGTAAGACACTCGCCTGGCGTTCCGCGAGCGCTATGTCATGGGTTCGTATCCTGGCAGGGGAGGATTTACTGGGCGCAATTCCTTAACTGTAGCCTCTGTTTAACGCAACAGTAAAAATGTGTACTTGGATGAAAAAACGATTCTTCGCGGCGGGGATCGTATTCCAGGGACCTGCCCGAAATGCTACGCGTACTAGTGGCTGTACAAGAATGTAACAACTCTTGTATATATCTCAAAACAAAACAAAACAAAACCAAAAGATCAATGCATGAATGTTCGTAATAAGGCAAATAGTACACTAGGATTTATTAATCGAAGGGTTAATAACAGGACACCTGGTTTTGTTCTTCAGCTATAGCTTGCTCTTTAAAGCTCTTCATTCCCGTGCTGTCTCTTGGGTGGCTTAATTCTTATCAATCAATCAATTTGTTGCTTTGGTTAGGTCCCATTTTGATTATGCAGTTCAGTTTTAGTCGCCGTACTATAGAATTGATATAAATTCACTTGAACGTATCCAGCATAGTTAATTAACAAAGTTAATTCCCCAATTGCATTCACTGAAAAGGCGAAGAGTTAGGTGTGACATGATAGAGGTTTACAAGATGATGAATGGACATAACAAATGGGATATTAAAAGTATCAGCACCAGACGAAATAATGGGTATAAATTGCATAAGTTTAGATTTAGGAAAGACCTGGGAAAATACTGGTTCGGTAACAGGGTTGTTGATTTGTGGAACAAATTACCGCCAAACGTGGATTGATTGTTTCAAACGTGGGTTCGACATGTATATGAGTGGGCTTGGGTGGTTATAAGAGTGGAAAAATGTTGTAAGCTGAGTGCCTCAAGCCTCTGGACTGGGACCTCTGTTGTTTATAATAAATATAAATATTTTAGACTAAGGTTTGAGTAGCAGCATTTGCAAATTTGCCGATGATACAAAAATCGAATATAAAAAATATAAAAATATCAAAAATCGAAAATCCAATATATGATCTGTCTTGGTCTTTAATGGACCTATCCTTTCCCTAACCTTTGTTCGATATAACTGAAAAAAAACTTTAGGATTTGCCTTTGCTTAACCTGTTATACGGACTTCAGAGTTTCTTCTTTTTCAACTTCATAGTGGTGGAGGAATTATTTTTCGAACTTCATAGTAGTGGAGGTGGGCTGCCTCGATTGTTTCAAGCGCGGGTTAGACATGTATATTAGTAGGATTGGGTGGTTATAGATAGGAGCTGCCTGGTATGGGCCAATAGGCCTTCTGCAGTTACCTTTGTTCTTATGTTTTTGCCCTGTAACCTAAATGGTTACAGAGGCACATATATGGGCTTAGGGACTGAACCCCACAATACATTTAGCTAAACTGGTTACAATCTTGATGATATAGTTACAAAATGCATTATAAGTCGTCACATTCGAGATCGACCATTCGTCGAGTCGTCGATCGTCACATTCGAGATGGGTTCGAGATCAACCACAATTACAGTTTCTATGCAGGCGATGAGTCACAATAACCTGGCTAAAGTATGTTGACCAGACCACACGAAGGTGAAGGGATGACGATGGGATGTTGCTTAAGCGTCAAAACGAAAATGTGTATACTCTTTTTACTCTCCTGACCTTAGTTCTCTAGCTACGTATTTCATTTTGATACCAACGTGTTCGCAATAAAATTCTCTAGAAGAACATTAGTAAAAAAGGTCACGAAAGGTATAGGGATACCAGCACCAAATAAATAACTAAGGAGATGACTCGCCATATGCGCCCAACAGCAACAAAATGTTTTTACTCTTGGGATTGTTATCACTTCCACACTTGTTCTACAGCGTTAATTTTGGTATCAATGGACTCGCAATGAAATTCCCAACACAGTGATATGAATATAAACGTAGAATAATGGTCGCGGCCCACCCGCAAGAGTGTGGTAAGTGGCGGAACTGTTATCCAGTATTGGTGATGGGACGACACATGTGCGATACAGAGCTTTAAAAGTTTATAATTATTTCACTGTCCTGACATTATTATTCTATGTACGTCATTCATTTTTGTGCCAATGTGTTCGCAATAGAATGTTCTATGAGCACGTAGGTAAAAAAGATCAACAAAGCGTAAGTTAGAATAGCGCCAAATATAAAACAACGCTGGAACATATCAGTGAGCGTCAAACACACAGGAAATGTTTTTACTGATGTTATGTTTGTCAAGTTTATACTTGTTGCACACAGTTATTTTTGGTTGTACATTGATCGGAATCAAATTCCCTAAACAGTCATATGCATATAGTACATGATATGGGGGAAGCATTACCAGCATAAACGGCTAAAGTCACCCACCTGCAACCCGTTTGGGACACTCATGCAGACACACGCTACACCCAAAAAAAATCTATGAAGGTTCGAGTCTACTTACGGCAGTTTATGTGATAGTGTTCATTCTGGTATCAAAATACTCGTTTCAGTTTGTAGTTCATGCGATTTTCAGAATCAATTGAATCGCTGGAGGTTCAACATTTGAGTCAGAGTCAGAGTCATCTGACAAAACCGTCTCGTCAAATGGCAGTGTGCCAGACATCTCGGGTTCTGATTCGGTTGCTGCTTCAACTTGAGGTGTTGAAGTAAACAAATGCCGCCTCACACCAGATGGTCCCGGAGTTTGCATGGCGTCAGCATAGACAGGACCTGTGTCACCATTTATGTCTGGAGCGTGCCGCAAGTGTTGAGATACTGTTGCTGTTTGAGGCCAATCTTCCGGGTCCCAGCACAATAGGGCCCAAATTGCCACCTCGTGGAACTGTAGCAATGTTAGCTTTTTTAGATCAGTTGTGTTGTATTTGTACAAAACAAAGGCATTATGCAATGCCAATTGCAGGAAATAAACGTTATCTTTTTGGTCCACTTGTGAGTTTTCCTGGTAAAATGGTAATAGCATTTGATCGAAGTGGTCCACACCTCTCATGAACTTATTGTACCATGCAGCCTAGTGGTGAAAAAGAGAACCTCAAGCCGCGCAGTTTGAAACAAACCCAAAGTAAATCAGATTAAATTGAATTTTATACAAATATTTTTTTTGAGGACATCGTTTTATGTCCACATTGCAGAAGTGGTTAGGCAAACAGGACTCCAGGTGATGTACTGACCCGCATAATTAAAGTATAAATTGTGTTGAGAAAAAATGGAAAAAGGGGGGGGGACCATGGCAGAAAAAGAGTAAAAATACAATTTGGTCAACCCCAGAGTTAAACTTAATCTGTGTAAACACTCTATGCAAATAAAGGGACCCAGTTTATGGAACTCACTCCCTATTGAATTGAAAAGCTGTCCAACTTTTATATCATTCAAAATCAATACTAATAAGTACCTAATTTCATCTTCATAGTTTTTCACCTTTTGCCTTAAAATTGCACTGTATCTATTGCTACCCAATCTCCCAACCTTTATGTTTCCAATTTGAACATCTTTACTATTGTGATCATTGCTGTCTTCTTATATGTGCTGCCAATCTGCTGTATGGTGTGTATTAATCTTGTTTATCTGTATTTATTGCTACCCAGTCTCCCAATCTTTATGTACCCAATCTGAAAATCTTTACCATTGTGATAATTGATGTCTTATATGTGCTGTCAATCTGCTGTATGGTGTCTATTAATCTTCTTTAAATTACCAATCAAGCTGTCAATGTAATCAATCAGAGCTTTAATATAACAATGTGCTTTAATATACTTACTAAGCTCTCTCATCTCATTTTTCTCTTGCAGTGTATTTGTTATCATTTATCAATTCTGACAGAAATTACCTACTTAAAATTATCTGTTAGCTTAAGGACCTGCCCGAAACGCTGTGCGTACTAGTGGCTTTACAAGACTGTAAATACTGTACTATTCAATGTATTCAAACCCAATGTACCTTCTTGTATATAAATAAATAAATAAATAAACAAATAAATAAGTATACTTATATACTATGTGGTTTTGTTATTCCCTATCGTTGGGGACTGGTCAAGTCGTCTACTGCAATTTCGGATACCGGGCTAGAAACAACTTCGCTCACTGAGAATTTTGTACATACAAACCATTCCTTTCGTATATGCGTTTGTTTGTGTTCGCTGTTGTTCTCGGCTGAATAAATACATGGCACTTGTTCATATAATTAGCGCTTCCATTATTAGAATTATTTATCCATTATTAGAATAACAAGGTGCAAACATACCCCTTACAGTTGAAATCTATTTATTTATATACAAGAAGGTACATTGGGTTGCGAGAGTACATAACATATATTAAGAGGTACATTGTAGCAAGATTTGAGATTAAAGGATTTAAGACTAACACGTTTAGAAACAAGGCGCCCCCGAAGGAGGCTTTTATTTGTTATGCACCCCATACTCAACCAGTAAGTAGTGGAGCAAAATATAGATTACATGGTCACAAATTATTAAACTTTATTATGCACCCCATACCCATCCCGTGGGCGGTGGTGTAAAGGATTACAGAGGCCCATAATCGGTTCAGGAACTGAACCCTCTAGTTCGTTTAGCTAAGCAAATAACAATTTGTGACGCTAGTTACAAAATTATTAATATTATATATACATGTACACACTCTCATACATATATATATATATATATATATATATATATATATATATATATATATATATATATATATATATATATATATATATATATATATATATATATATATACATATATACATACACATACATATCTAATCACCGACACAAATACACACATCAATAATCTTTTGTGTCACAAGTGATCAACAAGAGGCTCACAACAGTCACTATACAAGGCACTTTACATCTATGGTGAGTCACACAGTTACTAGTCTTGCTCCACACCCACCCAACTGGGCGGTAGCTTTACAGTCATGTGCTCCACACCCACCCAACTGGGCAGAAGCTTTACAGTCATGTGCTCCACACCCACCCAACTGGGCGGCAGTTTTACAGTCATGTTCTCCACACCCACCCAACTGGGCGGCAGCTTTACAGTCATGTGCTCTACACCCACCCAACTGGGCAGCAGCTTTACAGTCATGTGCTCCACACCCACCCAGCTGGGTGGCAGCTTTACAGTCATGTGCATGCATTACCTACAGTAAACAAATTTTGGATACTTCGCTAAGATTTCGAGCAGCACATCATTATGAATGAAGTACTTACACATTTCTTGGACACTATTGATGGTATTATCTCTAAATTCCGCGATTTTTTCACATTCCATTATATAATGACGCAAAGTATGCGAATAGTTCTGCTGACAGAGTTTACATTTAGTCAAATCTACATCAGCAGATGTTACAAACTCCCAGAGGTACTTGTAGCCGAGCCTAAGCCTAGCAGTGGTAACATCTAGAAGTCTGCTAACATTATTGGATGACCCATAGACGTGCGGTTCTTCCTGCATAATAGGATGACGATAGATGGAGTAACTGGTGTGAATTTCACTTTGCCTCAAGTCTCCGAAATTTAGTTGATGTTCCTGGGATATTGCTGCCCTTAGGCTGCTCAAAGGCAGTCCAAGTTGGTAATCAATCCCCTCTTTACGAGCAAAAGTCTTGGCCAACTCATCAGTTCTCGGTGGCTATTTTTACATTATCATTTACAACTAACTTAAGTTAAATAACAACCAGTAAACAGACTGCCGTTTTCTAATTCTAGTTCAGGCACTTCCTGGGATAAAACGCGAACATTCCTTGAGGAACTGTGAGGTGCTTATCTGTTTTTCCTCGTAACGGTCCCAAAGCTTCCGCAAATGTTCTTGTTTCTCTTTATTGCCCTTGCGGCGATTGGACTTTAGCTTTTGATCAGAAACCAGTTGGTATTGCAAGGTTACCAGGGACGCCTCACGGTACAGTAAAGGGATTAAAATATACAAAGCCAAGTTGTCCCTCACTGCCCTTTGATTCAGATGCTGGTGCCATCCTTCTACGTCATTGTTGGTCCTCACCAGTCGTCTGAATGCACACCAGTTCCCCAATTCCCACACACTGTTGCACAGCCACGTATTTTTTATGTAATGAGTTAATTGTGTCGTTAAGGGTGGACTGCTAGCCGACTTTTCTAATTCAGCAAACGCCTTACAATTATGTAGTACATACGTACCACATAATAAAGTACGTGTGTGTTACACACACACACACACCTTGTCAAGCACAAGACGAAGCTTGAAAAAGGTTAGTGGTATGCCAATAGGCTAGTCCAAGGTCTAAGAGACATGAGTTACGAGGACAGGCTGCGAGAAATGCACCTCATGACACTGGAAGACAGAAGAGTAAGGGGAGACATGACCACTACCTACAAAATTCTCAGAGCAATTGATAGGGTACATAAAGATAAACTGTTTAACACGGGTGGTAGGCGAACAAGGGGACACAGGTGGAAACTTAGTACTCAAATGAGCCACTGGGATGTTAGAAAGAACTTTTTCAGTGTCAGAGTAGTTAATAGATGGAATGTATTAGGCAGTGAAGTGGTGGAGGCTGACTCAATACACAGTTTCAAATGCAGATATGATAGAGCCCAGTAGGCTCAGGAATCTGTACATCAGTTAATTGCCAGTTGAGAGGTGGGATCAAAGAGCCGTAGCTCGACCCTCGCAACCACAACTAGGTGAGTACACACACAAACACACACACGCACACATGCACACACACACGTACACACACGTACACACGTACACACACACACACACACACACACACACACACACACACAGGGACGGGCCATCAGCCCTCAGTGTGCCCTCAGCCAAATTCATGTGAAACATATATGTGTGTGTATTAAATATTTTAATTTATTTGACTTTCAGGTTCCTATTTACTGCAAGGTGAATAGAGGTATTAGTGTGTGTGTGTGTGTGTGTGTGTGTGTGTGTGTGTGTGTGTGTGTGTGTGTGTGTGTGTGTGTGTGTGTGTGTGTGTGTGTGTGTGTGTGTGTGTGTGTGTGTGTGTGTGTGTGTGTGTGTGTGTGTGTGTGTGTGTGTGTGTGTGTGTGTGTGTGTGTGTGTGTGTGTGTGTGTGTGTGTGTGTGTGTGTGTGTGTGTGTGTGTGTGTGTGTGTGTGTGTGTGTGTGTGCTCACCTATATGTGTACTCACCTATATGTGTCTGCAGGATCGAGCATTGACTCTTGGATCCCGCCTTTCGAGCATCAGTTGTTTACAGCAATGACTCCTATCCCATTTCCCTATCATACCTGGTTTTAAAATTATGAATAGTATTGGCTTCCACAACCTGTTCCTTAAGTGCATTCCATTTTCCCACTACTCTCACGCTAAAAGAAAACTTCCTAACATCTCTGTGACTCATCTGAGTTTCTAACTTCCATCCATGTCCCCTCGTTCTGTTACTATTCCGTGTGAACATTTCGTCTATGTCCACTCTGTCAATCCCTCTGAGTATTTTATACGTTCCTATCATGTCCCCCCTCTCCCTTCTTCTTTCTGGTGTCGTAAGGCATAGTTCCCCCAGGCGCTCCTCATACCCCATCCCTCGTAGCTCTGGGACGAGTCTCGTTGCAAACCTCTGAACCTTTTCCAGTTTCATTATGTGCTTCTTTAGATGGGGACTCCATGATGAGGCGGCATACTCTAAGACTGGCCTCACGTAGGCAGTGTAAAGAGCCCTAAATGCCTCCTTACTTAGGTTTCTGAATGATGTTCTAACTTTTGCCAGTGTAGAGTACGCTGCAGTCGTTATCCTAATTATATGTGCCTCAGGAGATAGATTAGGTGTTACGTCCACACCCAGGTCTCTTTCGCGCGTCGTCACAGGTAGGCTGTTCCCCTTCATTGTGTACTGTCCCTTTGGTCTCCTATCTCCTAGTCCCATTTCCATAACTTTACATTTGCTCGTGTTGAATTCCAGTAGCCATTTCTCTGACCATCTCTGCAACCTGTTCAGGTCCTCTTGGAGGATCCTGCAATCCTCATCTGTCACAACTCTTCTCATCAACTTTGCGTCATCCGCAAACATCGACATGTAGGACTCTACACCCGTAAACATGTCGTTAACATATACAAGAAATAGAATTGGTCCCAGCACCGATCCTTGTGGTACTCCACTTGTTACTGTTCGCCAGTCCGACTTCTCGCCCCTTACCGTAACTCTTTGGCTCCTTCCTGTTAGGTAGTTCCTTATCCATGCTAGGACCTTTCCCCCTACCCCCGCCTGCCTCTCGAGTTTGAATAGCAGGAATGTGTGTGTGTGTGTGTGTGTGTGTGTGTGTGTGTGTGTGTGTGTGTGTGTGTGTGTGTGTGTGTGTGTGTGTGTGTGTGTGTGTGTGTGTGTGTGTGTGTGTGTGTGTGTGTGTGTGTGTGTGTGTGTGTGTGTGTGTGTGTGTGTGTGTGTGTGTGTGTGTGTGTGTGTGTGTGTGTGTGTGGTGTGTGTGTGTGTGTGTGTGTGTGTGTGTGTGTGTGTGTGTGTGTGTGTGTGTGTGTGGTGTGTGTGTGTGTGTGTGTGTGTGTGTGTGTGTGTGTGTGTGGTGTGTGTGTGTGTGTGTGTGTGTGTGGGTGTGTGTGTGTGTGTGTGTGTGTGTGTGGGTGTGTGTGTGTGGTGTGGTGTGTGTGTGTGTGTGTGTGTGTGTGTGTGTGTGNTATTATACCCTAATTTACCCTAAACGTTTTAATGTAGGTAATTAAAAGATTACAGAAATGTTTTTGAAACATTATTTATTTACGTTTTAAGGTCGTAATAAAAGTTCTCAAAAACATTTTCTAAACGTAATTATAAACGTGCTGAAAACAATGGAATGTCGTTTTTAGAACGTTTTAAAAACGTGAAAATGTTTGCTGGGGAGCCATTTAAGGGTTAAATTAATATTGATCTTCAAAAGGTCGTAGTTCCCTTTGACAGAAGAGAGCGTCGGCCAAGAAACCTTGTTTAAAAGGTCTGTCGGACCAAGGGGACAGTTGAGAGGATAGCACTTCGGATTCATAGACCTGAGGTTCTGGGTTCAATCCCCGGTGGCGGGCGGAAACAAATGGGCAGAGTTTCTTTCACCCCTGATGTACCTGTTTACCTAGGAGTAAATAGGTACCTGGGAGTTAGACAGCTGTTACGGGCTGCTTCCTGGGCGTGTGTAACATAAACGAGGCCTGGTCGAGGACTGGGCCGTGGGGACGCTAAGCCCCAAAATCATCTCAAGATAACCTCATGATAACCCATAGTACCTGACGTTGAGAGCGAGGGAACACTTCTGTTGTCAATCCTCGCCTTCGATGCTGAACCCAATCTGGACGAACTAATGGTTTTAAGGTGGTAATTGCGAGGCGTATACTCGCGATGCACCCCTGGGGGGAGCCCCCATCTTTTAAATACAAAATACATATACAAATATTTATTCAGGTAAAGTTCATACATACAAGGTAAGATACAAAAAGTTGATGGATTTATAGATAGAGGTAGTACATAAAATGCCTAAAGCCACTATTATGCAAAGCATTTCGGGCAGGAAAAACACTAAGACTAAAGCTTACTACTAATTGAGATTACAGTATAAATTGTGTTGAGAAAAAATAAGAACAAAAAATGAAAGAAGAGGGGAGGAGACATGGCAGAAAAACTAAACAAAAAAATACAATTTGGTCAACAAACCGCATTGCTTAGAATAGTAGACATGGGTTGACATATTGGGGGTGAGGTAGGTTTCATGGAGTTAATTAGGTAGTACTTAGTGTTCATCTTCAACTGGTTGGGAGAGGTACAGTCTTTAACATAATTGGGAAGGTCATTCCACATTCGAGGTCCATTGATTTGTAAAGCATTTCTAGTTTGATTAAGTCGTACTCTTGGAATATCAAATAGGTATTTGTTTCTGGTGTGGTGCTCATGGGATCTGTTACAACCTAATAGAAAGCTTTTAAGGTCAGGATTGACATTACAGTTCAGCATTTTATATATATAAAATACACATGAGAGGATGTGCAGTGACTTAATATCTAACATATTCAGAGATTTGAGTAAGGGTACTGAGTGATGTCTGGGGCCAGAATTAGATATTGTCCTAATAGCAGCTTTCTGTTGAGTAATTAGAGGACGTAAATGATTTTGGGTAGTAGAACCCCCCACAGCTTTGCTTGTGTCTAGCGTGTTAAGGAGATGTAGAACTTCAGTCTGATTTATAACAACTTCAGTCAACCTAGACACAGTGCATGGGGCAAGATGTGGAGGCTGACGTTCAGGATCAGGGACCTGCATCTTGGCAGCAATGTGGTTTGCCAGTAAATCAGCCTTCTCCTGATTGCTGGTTGCCACAGAACCATCTTCTCTATTTAGAGGTGGGATTGTGTCCTCAGATGAGTACCCCTGCCGATCCTTCACCAGGGACCACCAGACCTTGGATCCAACCCTTCCAGATGCAAGTTTTCTTCGAGTTTCGGATTCCCATCTGGATATAGCCCACTTTTGAACTTCTTTCATTATTTGACAAGATTGTCTATGAATGTTTCTGTTATGAGCCGAGGGATGCCGTTTAAATCTCCTCCACGCCTTGTTTTTGGCTTCAGCTGCCATCCGGCAGCGATATCCAAACCAAGGCTGATCAGTGGGCTTGGTCACATACTGCCGGTGAGGGATATGCCTATACTGGAGGTCCAGTATATGACTGGTGAAAGCGTTTACTTGGCTGTTCACGTCCCCCTGGAGCAAGGCATTCCAATCAGTAACTTCGAGCTCGGACCGTAGGGCTGGCCAGTTCCCTCTGTCCCAAAGCCAGGTAGTTCGAACAGATTCTTCACCTCGATCTGTCCGGATAGCCAGTGTAGTAAAGACAGCCTGGTGGTCTGAAGAACCAACATATCCCAGAGGTCTGCAATTAACAATATTTGCAGGAAGGTCAGTTACGACAGGATCAAGGGACGAGCCTGATATGTGGGTAGGAAAGCTAACAAAATTTTCAAGGTTAAAAACTGCTAGGAGTTCATCAAAATCCCTCTGTATAAGATATTGGTTGAGGTCACCTACAATTATAATGTGCTGACAGTTGTGCTGCATTAGCAGGGAGTCTAGCTTGTCCATCAGGAAAGTGATTGGGGAAGCACCCTGCCATTGAGGTCTGTACATTGCACATAAGAGAATTGAGGTACCTGGATTTAAGCATACTTTGAAGAACATAATTTCAAGATGACCAGGAATGACCACATCAATGTGTTGTGCATACACAGATTTGCTGGTGCACACTGCAACACCCCCTCCTTGACCCTGCCTATCTCGGCGCAACCATGAGGTATAACCGGCAAGTGTAGCAAAGTTCTCAGGGGTCCTGTCATCTAGAAATATTTCTAGCACAACAACCACATCAGGACGATGAGTGTTCACAAAGCTGTGTGTGAGATCGCCAACATTGGTCATGAAGCTCCTGATGTTGGCAGACAATATGCTAATCGATTGACTCCTCATGTCTGCAAGTTGTTTGAGAATGCAGGTGTGAATGGTGGCAGACTTCGCAGCTGCTGTGCTGGTGGAGTGTAAATCTGCTTTGCTGAGTAAGGCACAACGACACCTTCAGGGATTGGGTATGGATAGTAAGGGTGCTGACGAGTAAGAGTATGCACCAAGTCTGAGTATTTCTGTGATTGATCAGAGATAAGGTCTCTGAACATTTGTTCCTGTCTATCCAGGACCCTTTTGGTACGACAGGTGTCCTGTTGATGACCTGTTCGGTGGCAGTAATTACACCTGAGATCACTTCGACAGGTATCAGCTGCATGCCCCCTGCGATTGCATTTAGAGCAGGGGCTTACATTAAATCTGGGAGGTTGACTGCCAGAGCTAAGCCGCTGATTCAGGTGATGAGACCAATGCTGAGTGTGCTGCTGGTGTTGATGTTGTTCAGGGTCTTGTTGAGGTTGGTGATGCAGTGCCTGGTTATGGTTATGTTGCTGAGGGTGTGGAGGCCGGTGTTGTTGTTGTTCAGGGGCTTGTTGAGGTTGGGAATGAAGTGCCTGGTTATGGTTATGTTGTAGCTGAGGTTGTGGAGGCCGAGACCGCTGAGTAGGACGGATACGTCTTCGACCACTCCTTCTAGACCTATATTGACTAGATGAGTTTTGATTTGGACCTTGTACTGGTACAGTGGGCACCGCTTGATTGACAACTGTAGATGTCGGTACCAGTGTGTCTGAATTGGCAGGAGTGGAAGTCACACTGGGTATTGTATTCAAACTACTGTGTGTTTCCTCAGTTGATGGCAACAGAACAACAGAAGGTGTTGGTGGCAACAAAGATGTATCTGGAAGACCTGCAGATGGATTTGCAGATTCGGAGTTGCGGTTCAAAGTTTCCTGTGAGGCTTTATGTTGGATAGATTCCCACCAAGCTTTAGCCTCGGAGTTACTAGCAATGTGATTAGACCAGCAACTG
This sequence comes from Procambarus virginalis, assembly GCA_020271785.1. Lineage (NCBI taxonomy): Eukaryota > Metazoa > Arthropoda > Malacostraca > Decapoda > Cambaridae > Procambarus > Procambarus virginalis. The sequence continues at coordinate 16,414 of WNGS01011018.1, forward strand.
TCAACCTCGGCACTATGTGCAGAGCAGCTTGTGTCTCTTGTTGATACTGTGTTCTGATTTTCACACACTGCCTTGAAGGAGTCAATGAGCCCCAGAATGTCAATTAGAGCCTCCCTATGTTGGAGAACTTCTGGGAGAGTTTATAAAACTGAATAAAAGCAGCCTGTTGATCAGTAGATGTGTCTGCTAGGAAGGAATTTGTCAGGCCATGATGTGGTGCCAAGTCAGATTCCGTGTCGTACTCCACAGGATCCCACTGAGCAATATCCCACTGAGTCCTGAGATCTGGCACTTGAGTACAGCAGAAGTCAGTGT